>SEYY01002903.1:12500-17500 GCA_009176605.1 Armadillidium nasatum | reverse complement strand
TATTATTATTATTATTATTTATTTTATTATTATTATTATTATTATTATTATTATTATTATTATTATATTATTATTATTATTGATTATTATTATTATTATTATTATTTTATCACTTTTATTATTAATATGATTATTATTAATATTATTATGGAACGTCATCATCGCTAGTTCTAAAAGAAATAAAATAGAATAAATGAAAATAAAAACAAATATTTGAAGATTTAGATAAATGAATCACAAGACAGTAAATTTAAGTTCTCAAGAAGCAAGAACATATTAATAATAATAATAATAATAATAATAATAATAATAATAATAATAATAATAATAATAATAATAATAATAATAATAATAATAATAATAATAATAATAATAATAATAATAATAATAATAATAATAATAATAATAATAATAATAATAATAATAATAATAATAATAATAAATAAAAATAAATAATAATAATAATAATAATATAATAATAATATATATATATATATTATATATATATATATATATATATATATATATATATATATATATATATATATATATATATATATATATATATATATATATATATATATATATATATATATATATATTATAAGCAGAGAACATATTTACCCTAAATTTTCTTCAGTTCCCTCGAAGCTGTTTTAAAATTTACCGCAATTTCATTTTTTTTTTCTCTTAACCGGATTTTATTTATTTTATTTTTTATTGTTTAAAATTTTTTAAAATTAAAATTTAATTTATTACTATTGAAATATTGTATAATTATATATATATATATATATATATATATATATATATATATATATATATATATATATATATATATATATATATATATATATATATATATATATATATATATATATATATATATATATATATATATATATATATATATATATAATATATATATATATATATATATATATATATATATATATATATATATATATATATATATATATATATATATATATATATATATATATATATATATATATATATATATATATATATATAATATATTTTTGTTCTTAGGTTCATTTTGCCTATTTATTATCTCTATTTATATTTGTATGTACAAAGATATCTCTAATTATATTTTCGCAAATTAAATATTTGTCACAGACACGAATTCTGTCTTTAATTAACCTGCCATAGATGGCGCTACAACCCTCGAATACATAAAAGGTGTCTGCTGCAAGTGGCTGACATACCAAATTTATTTTTTCATTTTGTTCATCTTTTTGTTACGACTATTTGTTAATCTTACATTTATTATTTTTTACACATAATGATTATCATCTAACTTTGATTTTTTTATATGATCTAATTCATTGTTGTTAAAGTATTTTTTTGAAGTTATAAATTTTTAAATTGTGCTGATGGTTATAAATTTCTATTATGTACCATTACTGTGGTGATAGTCTTGGATTTAATACCTCTTGCGAACACTAGGAAGCAAGTCTCCTACATAGTTTTTCTTCTCGAGTATGAGCGTTCTGTGCAATTTTTTTAAGTCGGACTCTCAGACAAAAGATTCTTTCCATATCTGAAGTTACACATCCACTATGCGAGTTTATTCTTACAAATAATAACTCTTCTGCTATTCAGAATTTCTTCAGGCACAAGGAAGCTCTCCCAATGCTTCTCAGATCTTCATTAATTTATTTATACAGGTGCGCCAACAATAATGAGGCGTAAGTAAGCCAAGCTGACGTTTAAAAATTGGAATAGATAAACATAGAGGAGTTTCCTTTAGAATTGGATTTCCTCTCTGCATTCCTGAACATTCTGTCATAAGAGAAATTGGAGATACTCACCCTTTTCTTCTTCCAATTTCTCTACTCTTCGATATTCTTTTTCGCTTCTTTATCGTAGGATACTGGGGTCTTTATATATAAAACTCTACACCCATCCTTAAGGGACTTCAAGTAACAATAGTCTGTGATTCATGAATTGAAGCAACTTTTTCCGTGTAGGTCGATTTGTATGACGTCACTATCATCATCATAGTCGTTTATTTAAATTTTAAAAGTGAAAACAAACTTGCTAAATGATCAAACCTCTCCAATTGAGTTATTCACCCAGTGATGAAATCCTTTTTGAGAAAATAGTTCACCCTTTTTATTATTTTTTGGTGTTGCTAAATTTCGATTTTAGTCTTCTGTTTTTATTTATAATTATTTTTATATTAATATTATTTGCTATTTTATTATTACTATTTTTATTATAAATAGTTTATATCTAGTTATGGATTTATATACCAAAATTTGTAAAATTTAGAGAGTGCTCATGATAATCTTAGATAAGAAGGAATTAACCGTTCACAGTATATTAAATAAGTATTTGAAATACTTTTGTTAAAACTTTAATAACCATTTTAATTAGATTAAGGTATACACTAAGAAAGTAACTATATCAACTATATATATATATATATATATATATATATATATATATATATATATATATATATATATATATATATATATATATATATATATATATATATATATATATATATATATATATATATATTGAAGACGGAAAAACAAAATAAAATATAGAGAGAAAGTATTTTGCATAAATTGTTGGCCACGATTGCTTAGGAAAAGGATATTTTTTATGCTTTATGTGGCTCTGAAATTATTTTTTTTTAAATTTATAATTACTCCATATTTAAATTATATATATATATATATATATATATATATATATATATATATATATATATATATATATATATATATATATATATATATATATATATATATATATATATATATATATATATATATATATATATATATATATATATATATATATATATATATATATATATATATATATATATATATATATATATATATATATATATATATATATATATATATATATATATATATATATATATATATATAGCAATTGCTTTTGATAAATAAAAATCAAATTTTCAACATATTCAAATACCCAAGCAAACACGTACAAACCAAAGCACACACACACACACACACACATACACAAGAGAGAATCTGGAAAACGAGAATTTAAAGAATTTTTACAAACGACATCGAAGAAGTTTTATTTCAATAAAAATTAATTGAAAGAAAATTAAAATCCTCAAATGAGAATGGTAAGAATTTTTATGTTTTTTAAATTAAATATTAATATTCAAATTTTAAATTTGTTGCTTATAAGAGTTTTAAATTTTACGGAATCAATTGTAATTCTCATAGCAATTCTAACCTAGAATTTGGATTCGGTTCCTAAATGGGAATGATAATAAAATTCCAAATGGGAATTGAAATTAAAAATAGTTTTTTTACTTTTAATAACGAAATTGTAATTATACTATTGAGAACATCTGCTACGCCCCACCCCTCCCTCTTTATGCATCTTTGGTATTATAACGTTTTTTTAAGACTCAATGGAAAGCGAGAGAGAGAGAAAGATGGATCAAAAAACGATATTTTTTTATTCTTTTCCAATATTCAAATTAGATTTACAAAATCTTTGTGTCATAAGCCAATAGCTATAAATAAAACAGTATTCGCAACATTCATTCTATCATTATAATAAATACACAATACACAATACACTCACACACACACACACACACACACACACACACACACACACACACACACACATATATATATATATATATATATATATATATATATATATATATATATATATATATATATATATATATATATATATATATATATATATATATATATATATATATATAGAGGGAGAGAGAGAGAGAGAGAGAGAGAGAGAGAGAGAGAGAGAGAGAGAGAGAGTGAGAGAGTGAGAGAGGAAATAGTCTCAAACGATGCAAATGCAAAATATTCACCCTATAAGATGTACTCAATGGAGTGTTGAGTTGGTCTTGAACACACCTCTCCATTCCATTGTCCAATGGTTCATTATTTTTGTTTCTCTTCAATAAAAGGAATTCTCACGAACTCTCGCTCATTTACTGTAGTGTCTGTGAGTGTGTTCAGTAGGCACTCCTTTCACTCTCCCTTCTCTTCAAATATATATATATATATATATATATATATATATATATATATATATATATATATATATATATATATATATATATATATATATATATATATATATATATATATATATATATATATATATATATATATATATATATATATATATATATATATATATATATATATATATATATATATATATATATATATATATATATATATATATATATATATATATATATATATATATATATATATATATATATATATATATATATATATATATATATATATATATATATTATATATATATATATATATATATATATATATATATATATATATATATATATATATATATATATATATATATATATATATATATATATATATATATATATATTATATATATATATATATATATATATATATATATATATATATATATATATATATATATATATATATATATATATATATATATATATATATATATATATATATATATATATATATATATATATATATATATATATATATATATATATATATATATATAAAACTAAAATTTACTTGCAGACACCCCTCCATTTGCTTTCAATTAAATCAAAAATAAAGAAGCAATCAAATGACGTGATGATGCTTGGAGGAGAGGCATCCAATTAATACTCCTCTTACACTACTACTCCCTCATTGTTTGCAATTTGAATGCCTCTCATGATGGATTAAGGGAAGTAGGAATTTTCCCAGGCTTATTCTGGTACACATTCGTCATTCTCCGTTACTTTCCGCAGCATTTGAAACCATTACTCAAGTTTTCACTCTGTCGAACAACGTCGACAGTATCTAAATGCGTGCATACATATAAAAAACCTGAATTATTTTCAGTATATATATATATATATATATATATATATATATATATATATATATATATATATATATATATATATATATATATAT
>SEYY01002902.1:35000-37762 GCA_009176605.1 Armadillidium nasatum | reverse complement strand
ACTCACACTTGTCTTTTAAATGTTCTTAAACCTAGGTAATACACATTACTTCATACAAATCAATACGACAAAGCGCGTCAACGTATAAATGAAAACTATATCCCACCTTCACGAGATCTCCCCTCAAATGAAATTAATAGTTTCAAACGCCAGTTCTTTGTTAAAACTAAGTTATACCATTAAAAACATATTTAATATTAGTCTAGTTTCACTTTTCCAGATTCTCTACACACAAATTTAATTAGAAATAACACATCAAATATTTCACGGTCCGGAGGTGTTATCAAGATTCCTCTGCAGTATTTGCCAAAAAGCATAATTATGGCGAAACATTAAAAACATTACAGTTCCGCCTTTCACAACACAAAACAGATATACAACGTCATAATACAAGTAATGCCATCTTCACCCACTTAATGGAAAATTATACTATTAATTGGAATGCAGCAAAATTTGTCTACCGTTCAAATAGAAAAAACAAAAAACAAAAAAACAGATTAGTTGAATCTTTTTTCATTATGAATTACTTTAATTTCAATTCCTCCCTTGGTTTCTTTGATCTAGATACATAAAAATCCTTTAAACTAATAGTCTTTTTTTCCTTACGTGTTGATTCACCAAATTATTATTATTATTATTATTATTATTATTATTATTATTATTATTATTATTATTATTATTATTATTTTTGTTATTATATTTATTATTATTATTATTATATTGTCGTTATTGTTGTTACTATTACGCGTCTGATTCTGCGCAATTTTTTTTTTTTGCGCACACATGTATAATAGTACGCTGTTGTCTTTCCGCGCCTGCGGTCTCTGCTTTTAATTTTATTTTCCTTTCTACGTCGGTATGGCCCCATCCTTTAAATATGTGGGTCCTTGATATAATCATTCTTTTTCTTTACTGTTTCTTCAAGTGCACCTGAGGAAAGAACTAGATGTACGAGATCTAAAATATCGTGCCATTTTAAATTTTAATCTTAGTTCTGTTCTTTTTCGATTTTAATTTATGAATGCCTTCCCCTTTTTACTTTTTAATTTTTATCTTAGTGGTTTAGAAAATTTGTAATAACAACAAAGTGCGAGCGCTTTATTACTCTTAAATCTATTATAATATCTCTCTCTCTCTCTCTCTCTCGTCTCTCTCTCTCTCTCTCTCTCTCTCTAATAATATATATATATATATATATATATATATATATATATATATATATATATATATATATATATATATATATATATATATAATATATATATATATATATATATATATGGTTTGCATACATATTATGAGCGTGTGTGTAAATGTGCAGATGTATGTGTGCGTATTTCTCACCACGTGCCTGTGCGTAGTATATAAATAATGTTCATATGCATGTATAATTTTAATACATAATTTAATAAATTTAGTAACAATATTTTATATTTATTATTTTTATTATTTTTTTTTTTATAATAAAAAAAATGTTTTCATATTTCTGAAAAATTATTTACTCAATCCTATTTTTTAATTTTTTTTTTTATTTTATTTTTATTTTTTTTTTCACTTATTTTTTATTTATTTATTTATTTTATTTATTTGTTTTGTAAATAATATAATTTAATTAATAATAAAAAAAAAAAAAAAAATTATATATATATATAATATATATATATATATATATATATATATATATATATATATATATATATATATATATATATATATAATTTTTTTTTTTTTTATATTTTTATTTTTTTTTTTTTTTTTTTATTTTTTTTTTTATTATTTATTTATATATATATATATTATATTATATAAGTTTTAAAATCCAAATACTATTCAATAAAAATAAATCAATAATTCATTAAAACTAGAGATGAGTTCATCTCATATATCTATTTGGATTTATAAGGCTCCTGCAAAGCAATTGGACAAATGAAGATTCGGGGAGAGCTGGAATTTTCCTTTCTTCTCCAATGTCCAGTGTTCAGTTAAATTGGAGCCCCATTTGTTATTAACAAATACTCAGGTTTTTGAGTAGTGTGAGACAGCGAATCCTACACAACTCTTCCATATTATCTTTATAAACAATTTCCAACTAAAAGAAAATATATATTCTCTTGATTTTTAACGCCATTTTCACCAATGAAAATCTTATTATCTTTTTTCTTCGACATTTAAAGTTTGAAGGAGTTATACTAACAAAATTTGAATTTTGTTCATATATGTAATTAATTTGAAAGTTATGTAAACTTATTATGAATTGATTTAACTTCTTCGGGTTTACAGTGAACTATTTCAGAGATTTCTATAAAAATTACTAAGTATGAAATTTAGCTTTAATTCTTCCTCTACTTATCCTTTTGTTTCTTCTGGTGGTTTCACTCTATCTCTTCCTCAACCTATCCTCTTGTTTCTTCTGGTGGCTTACTCTATCTCTTCTCTACCTATCATTTTGTTTCTTCTGGTGGCTTCACTCTATCTTGATGATCTTACTCATCATTTCTCTCACTAAATAAATTTCTAAAAGGTTAGATATTCATTAACTCATCTAGTATGTATGTAGTTTACTTTATATAGCAGCATTGTAACTTTTGCATAGAGTATGTCAAAGTGGTATCCACACTTGCATCACTTCCTGAAAAGATGAATTAAAGATTTTGGCCCTTTGAATCCTTCCAGTTTCTCTAACTCTATCCAGTATCCCTCTCTAGCACTCGAACCTCTTGTACTACCATCCTTTTGGCATGGATATCACAATTGACACTGAT
>SEYY01002902.1:0-10000 GCA_009176605.1 Armadillidium nasatum | reverse complement strand
TTTCAAATTTTTTTATTATTGTTATTATATTAATAATAATAATAATAATAATAATAATAATAATAATATAATAATAATAATTGATATTATTATTATTATTATTAATAATTTTATACGATTATGCTTATTCTTCCTTCAACATTACCAAAATACTTCTAGTAACAAAAACAAAAATAAAAACAAAAATAAAAATTAAAAAAACTAGTAATAAAAACAGGTCTTGATAGCAATTTTGTTCTAATAATGAAATCTTTAGATATATTTTTGCAGTTTGCTTTTAAAAAATATTTGTAAATAAATTATTATTTTTAATACTATATTTATTTCTATATTATCATTATTATTATTTTATTATTATTATTATTATTATTATTATTATTATTATTATTATTATTATTATTATTATTATTATTATATTTATTAATATTGTTTTTTTGGGTTAATCCGTTTCTTACTCTTTTCTTTTCTTTGTCGTAAACAGTTATTTGATACACACGCCACATATATATATAATTATTATTTTTTATATATATATATATATATATATATATATATATATATATATATATACACTGTAAAAAAAATCCGCTCTTATTCCGCTGTTGAAAAGCGGAAATTTCAGCTGAAATTTCCCGTCTATGTAAGACCGGAAACTGTTATATCGGAACTTTAATGTCCGCTTTAACATGGTGGCTTTCCGCTCAAAAACTGGCTTTTTATTGGTATATATATATATATATATATATATATATATATATATATATATATATATATATATATATATATATATATATATATATATATATATATATATATATATATATATATATATATATATATATATATAATGGGATAATTAAAAAAAACATTATAATTCACTTTATTTATATACTGCCTCTGTATATAGTAATTATAGTATAGTAATTATTATAGTATAGTATTTATTATAATTATACTATAATTAATTATAGTATAGTAATTATTGTAGTATAATTTATTATAGTATAATTATTATACAATAATTAATTATAGTATAGTAATTATACTATAATTAATTATAGTATAGTAATTATTATACTAATTAATTAATTATTATACTATAATTAATTATAGTATAGTAATTATACTATAATTAATTATAGTAATTATATACTATAATAATATATATATAATTATAGTATATATTATTATAGTATAGTAATTATTATACTATAATTAATTATAGTATAGTAATTATTATACTATAATTAATTATAGTATAGTAATTATTATACTATAATTAATTATAGTATAGTAATTATTATACTATAATTGATTATAGTATAGTAATTATTATACTATAATTGATTATAGTATAGTAATTATATATATATATATATATATATATATATATATATATATATATATATATATATATATATATATATATATATATATATATATATATATATATATATATATATATATATATATATATATATATATATATATATATATATATATATAACTTTTTAGCAGCTTTCACTATAGTGAAAGTCTATATATATAGACTTTTACCTATGACAATAATAATAATAATAATAATAACTTAATTCTTAGATCTAGCAAGGAAGTCCATTATATTGTTAAATTTAGAACTTCGATATTGAAGTTCAAAACTTTCGCTTAATAATATGGTTTGAAAAAAACCAAGAACTTGTCCAAAATCATGTGGATACGTTAAGTCAAGTATATAATACACACCTAATAAAATTATTACAACACGAAGCGAAGAACAATTTGGAATATACATCTTTTTCTCTTTGGGAAGGTAAATAATCATTTCTCCATCTTTAAGTGTGGCATAGGGACCTGGAAAAGGGTCGATTTCTGATGACGAGACTAGTCTTTGGTCACCTTCAGAGAGATAATCTATGAGAGCATCTATACTCGAGATATCAATTCTGTGAAGCTTACGTATGATCGTCTTAGCAGCAGTCATCAGAGAATTAATATTTGAGCCGAGCCTCAAGCCTATTTCATAGCAAAGCTGGAAAGCACAAAAAGTAAATAGATTAGTGAAAATACTATATTATTATTATTATGAAAATATTTAAGGGATCGAGGAATAAGTTAAAATGGTAAGAAATAGTGAGGGCTTAGAAGATTTCCCAGGGTTATACCACGATGCTTTTGAGCGCTGAATAAAAGAAAAGTCTTAATGGAATTGTTTATTAGTAAGAGGTAGGTGGTGGTGGTGGTGGTGAGTATATTAACACAATGATGTAATTTCTGAATGCAAGAAGCAATTGGAACAAGTGTTGGAATTTAAGCATCTTGGGTACATTAAAAAAATGGAATAATAGGTGTTGTGTTAGGAAATGTAACATTCTCTAGCCGATTTACATATCTAAAAAATAATTAATAAAATATAATAATAATTTAAATAAAATTTAATATAAAAATAAAATAATAATAATAAAAATTAAATAAAAATGAAGCAACTTACAATAGAATCTACCAAAAGATAATCTGGTAGCGTCTCCTCTGCTTGCAAGCGACATCGAAGATCCTTTGTTATGAAAAGCGCCTTTTTTAGCTGAGTACATTGCCACAATTTTGAAGGTAAAGTCTACAAAGTAATATTAAAAATTAAAAACATAAAAGTAGTATATACAAATACAATTTACAATTCTAGTAAATGATTGCATGGCTGCCATAATTACGTAATATTTTAGCAGATATTTTACCTTTACATTATTAATATTTTGTGAATAAGAAAAAATATTACTGCGAGATGCATTTACTTTCTTAATTTTTGAGTTTAATAATAGTATATTACATTAAGTGATATAAAGCTGTGGTTGTTAAAATTACTTGTTCTAGATTTTACATGATACTTATTTCATCATAACTGTTAATCAATAATACATGCAGCAAGTGGCGTAGAAAAGGAGAAATTCTATTTCAAATGATCTCACATTAAATTTTAAAATGTTTAGAATAACATGCAATAAATACCTGCAGAAGATTGAATGCTTCATCAACAGATGTAGTTTCACATACAAATACTTTTCCTTCTTTACGAGAGACTTGTTTTCTTCTTCTATCTGCAAGATGAGATATAACCCACTTAAGAGGTCCTGTCCTCTTATAACTTGCTTTAACTCCTTCGTCCTGATGTACATTTGGGTATGCAGTGAGAATAGCTTTCTCCAGCGCTTTATAGCCCCATTTTTGTTCAGCTCTGTTTTTTGAAACCAGGTAATTGTTTTGGCTGAAAAAACAAGTATTAACGATACAGCTTTTGAAAATCACATTGAATAATTATTACTTCCCCTTTTATATATATATATATATATATATATATATATATATATATATATATATATATATATATATATATATATATATATATATATATATATATATATATATATATATATATATATATATACTACAATGCTCTTACATCCCCTCCATTTAACACTATGCCAACAGCTCACACATTATCCTTCACTCTGCCACTCACCTCTTACTTCTCACTTCTTTCATTTCTTGTTTCCTTAAGAAACTTTCTGCTTTTTTTATTTTTGTTTTTCTTATAAACATCTCTGCTTCGTTTACCTTCCACTCTCGAATATACATATTTACTAGATTTTTCCTTTCTTTGTAATCTTTCAATTATCTTTCCTTCCCATCTCACTTGCTTTTCCAGTTTTCTCCCGCCCTGCGCATTTTTTCTCGCGTCTATTTTTAAATCGTCATTCCACCATTTTCCTTTGTTTTTTTTTCTATTTGTGAATCTGCAGACTTCTCACTATTTAAAATACCACCATTCGCTTTAGACCAATTCCATTCAACATCACTCTTCTCTAATACTTTCACATATTTTAATCTTCATTGTGGGTCAGTTATTTTTTCATTCTTTATTCTATCAAAGTTTCTCCTTCCTTCTTTCTTTGACATCTCTGTACCTTTTAATTTCACCTTCAATGGAACTATTTGACAAGCAAATATTCCTTTTTCTACACCTATCGCTACTATAACATTCCTCACAAATTTCAACATGTTTCTCCTAACGTAACCCAAATTTATTTGGATCAACACATCCATGTTCTCCCTGTTTATCATTCAGGTATACTTATTAACTGGCTTGTGCGTAAAATAGTTGTAGTGATGATGATAATAATAGTAGTAATAATAACAATATAATTACATTTTCTAAAATAATAATGAAAAAAGAAAATCGGGTAACTTTCAGTGAGTAATTGTTAGTACTTACTTCAAATATACTGATAATTCAGAAACAAAGAGTTTTCTATAGTAATGAATCCGGCTTTGAGTCGCTTTACCTTGAAGATAATCTGCCAATGCTGGAGAAAAAGTTGGTAAAGAAAATTGGATCTGAAATTGTGATAATCAATTTTGATTTTCAAATTTATACGTTTTTAACAAAAATCAATATTACGGAGGTAGAAACTGTGTCAAAATATTTAAATAAAATTTGAGTTGGGATCTAACAATCTGCAGGGCAATTCAGAACGAATCCTACACTAATTTTTCTATACTGGAGTTACAAATCTTGAAGAAGGAATAATTATAAATTGTTTTCCATTATGGGAAAATGATATTAAAGGATATTTTTCAGGTAAATTACCAAGTTCTAATAACTCTTGGTTATGCTCAATTGAAATTATTTCATAAGACATCGAAAGATTATCATAGCAACAAATAGTCCTTTTGATATGAAAATAAATATTGTAGTTGCTTAGTGTAATTAAGTTAATCATACCAAAAATAGGCTTGTTATCAGCATCTCCAATAATAATAAAATTTCCAATATAAAAAGTGTGACCCATCCAATTGATTTTCTTTAACATTATAACATCGCCATCAATAGTAGACGTTTTGTAAATCGGAGCAGAATTAATTTCAACAGATGTACCATTGCCATGAAATAAAGAACGAGTCATATCAATCATAAATGTATCAAACACAGAGAGAGGTAAATTTTTAAAATTATAGAAACGTTTTCTTTTGGCAACATAGTGTTTTGCTTCGAATCTAATGCATGAACTTACTCTTCCTGGACCATGAGACAGTAACTGGTTAGCTAGGTGAACAAGCATGTGCATTTTTGGTGTAATTGGTTCGTTTGGGTATATTTCAGAAAATGTGCGGATGTACTGAGCAATTAAATTAGAAACATGTTGAATAGCATAATAGTTTACGTTTTGTGACCAAATAATTTTTACAATTGCTACTAACATTCTAAAACATTTAAAAAAATTGTTATCTTCTATCAGTCGTAGTAAAAATGGTAAATGAATAGCCAATGTCAACACAGATTTTGAAGTAGATTTAACTTTAAAGTCTGCACTTGTAAAATGGCTTTGGTAACTCGGACGATTTAATGTTTTTACAGAATTCGAATTTCTTAATAGATTTATTCAAAGCTTCCCGATTTAGTATTCCTTGAGATGAAAGAGTTGAAAGAAGAAGTTGAATATTGTTTGGGAGAAGTCCTTCTAGAAGAACGTGCATGGGATCAAAGAGAGAATCTAATACCGGAGAAAAATAAATTATATCAGAAAGAGGACTTTTACGGTTAATGCCCCAGAGTTGTGATTTCTCTTTCCATTGCACTTTATCATTCAAAAAAAAAAAATTCAATTAAGCCCATTCTCTCACTGTGCTCTTTTGGCATTCTCATCTTACACATATTATGTTTTACAAGTGATTTGTATTTACTTTTGTTTTCGTCACACAACATACAATTTTTTTTCACCAAAGGGCTAAAACTCTGTTTAAAACCTAATATTTGATGCAAGGCCAAGGCATCTCCGTGCAAAGAGTACAAGTGTATATAATATTTTTCTCCATTCACAACGATTCCATTTTGTAAACAATTAAAATCATCAATTAAGTCTTCAAGAAAAAGACATAGGTTTTCATGCTCTTTCAGTGAATTGGCATTTGCAACCCCAAGTAAAAAAATGGAAGAGAGTTTGGATCTTAATTCTACAGAAATATTAAAAATCGTTGCATAAACAAGGCAAATTTTGTGTATTCCCCTATTTTTGCCCAAAGGATTCACTAATTCTATATCATCAACATAAAGACCCAAAAGTAAATTATTCTTTAGCTTACTTTTCACAGCTGGGTGATGCAAGAACCTATTGCCATGAATTATATCTCTCATTATACCGTCATTACACTTAGGATCTATTTTCTTTGCACAACATTCCTTAATTGAATTATTCCTTAAAATAACTCTTATTAAATTTGGAAGTGAAAGTGTATAAGCTTTTGAATCGCTTAATTTTATTTCTTTTCGGGTGCACATGATTCCCTTATCTTTATAATAATTTTTTCTATTATATTTATTTCCTATATAATTAAGATCAATGTCGCAAACGTCACTGAATGCTTTTACCACTTTGTCTATGGCTATTTGGCTGCATTTGTGTAATCCTTCCAACTCTAAACATAAATCGCTTAACAACTTCGTTTGCATCAATTACTACTTTAGAAATATCTTTTTCCTCACATATTTCAGAAATGCTTTGTTCAATGGGTTCATCAAAGTTATTTGCAATTTCGTCATGGGAAGGAAATCCCCAACACATATGAGTTCGCAATTCATGGATACTATAAGCAAGTTTTGCACACTTGTTACATTGTAATGAATGTTTAATATATGATTTCTTTACATGAGTTTTTAAATTAGAAATACTATTTACATGAAAATTACAAGATGCACAAGAATACTTTGAAACTCCCACCTGGTGAAAGTTACTTGCTTGCGTAGAAATTGAATTAAGTAGATTCATTTACAATATCATTTAATAGGTTTTCAGAAGATGCCTTATCTGCAGACATATCACTATATTCACTAGTAAGAGATGCATCAAACTGAGGATTGGGATTTACTTCAACACCTGCAAATTATTAAAAGAAAAATCAAGAAATCTGATTTCTATTTAGTTGGTTAAAAAACAAAAAGGTTTCAATCAAACAAACCTTCACATCAAAGATTATCTGCCTAACAACTAAAGCCACCTGTTCTCAATAAAAACTATTGGGAAATATTTTTCCTTTCATATGTACTGGGCATAACTATGTTCTTAAAATATGATATGCATGAAATTAAATATCTAAGTATGTTGAAGAAACTAAATTAGACACTAACATATAAGAAAGCTTGAAGGTTATAACTTATAACCCCTTTCTGCATGACTTAGAAAAAATACTTGGTTGATGAGTGACAGATGGAATTCAAAATCATGTTGAATATATCAATGTATATATATATATATATATATATATATATATATATATATATATATATATATATATATATATATATATATATATATATATATATATATATATATATATATATATATATATATATATATATATATAGGTACCTGATTGTAAGTTGCTCAGAAAAGAATTTTGATTATGAAAGGAATGGGAATGGCTAAAATAAGTTGATATTTCTTTGATGATCTTTATAATTTTCATTTTGAAAATTCAAAATTAGTTAGGCTATAAATGAAGTTCTTATACTCATATTCATATTATTGTAGTATCTCTGTAGGGTTACTATTTGAAATTTCAATACTTAAGTTTAAAAATATTTCTGAGAATTAATATCTTCTAAACCAGGGGTGGGGACTGGAGAACCTGTGACCTTCTGCAACATTAAGTATGGGCTTCTAAATGAATTCTAAGTTTCCATAAAAAAATTTTCTTTATTTCTTTTAAAATGCATTTCAAAAATCCAATAGGCCTACTATTTGCATACTCACTTTAGATTGAACCTTTAAAAAATATCAGAGATATTTTGACTTTACTCATCAATGTTCCAATATCTTAAAAGAGAAAACAGCAGGTTCATTGATGATTGGGAAATGCATGTTGTTTCTGCTCAAGATATAGTCAGAAAATATTGAATGAATATTAAATTTAATCCATATATATATATATATATATATATATATATATATATATATATATATATATATATATATATATATATATATATATATATATATATATATATATATATATATATATATATATATATATATATGGCTTTTCGTCTTATCAACTTTCCTGTTCTTACTAACTCTCTCCAATCTCTTTCTTCCCGTCGAATTGTTGCGTCACTCTCTCTATACTATCATTATTACAATGGACACTGTTCTTCTGAACTCCCATCGCATACCTCCTCCATTAACAAGAGCTCGTGCGACATGTCTTTCTACAGTCTCATCCTTTATCTGTCCAACTCTCCGAGCCTAGACTTAACCGCTATGCTCAATCTTACATGTACTCAACTGGTAAAGTTTGGAACCCACTCCCCTGTATCTGTTTTCCCAACTTCCTCTGACTTGCACACTTTCAAACACTGTGTATTGGGTCATGTTGGCCAATCTTGACCAGAATCTGACTTTGCTCACTGGAGGATGGATACCATATATATATATATATATATATATATATATATATATATATATATATATATATATATATATATATATATATATATATATATATATATATATATATATATATATATATATATATATATATATATATATATATATATATAACTACCAGCAATTACTGCTAATACATGTGGCATGCTGTATTGATCAGCATTGCTGAGTATCTGTTAGTAACCTATATAAATTGAAAATAAACCTAGATATAACCCATATGGATTATTGTTGCCATAAACCTACCCAAAAAATGAATGGATTTTTCAAAAATGCTAATCAGATAAAAAAAAAAAGTTTTATTTGTGATGTGTGTTAAGGCCTAACAAAATTCACACTTTTTTTTTTTTTTTTTTTTTTTTTCAGAAAACAGGTTATTAGCATTTACCTTCTAAAAAGCAAAAGTAAAAAAAAATTTGTTTTATCTCACCCCCCCCCCAGAAAATAATAATAAAAATAATAATAATAAATAATAATAAATAATAATAAATAAATAAAAACAATTGCTTAAAGTTTTGTATCATTAACATTGAATATTAAGCTAAGCTTAATAATATATATATATATATATATATATATATATATATATATATATATATATATATATATATATATATATATATATATATATATATATATATATATATATATATATATATATATATATATATATATATATATATATATATATATATATATATATATATATATATATATATATATATATAATATATATTAACTAACTAAATGAATGCAAGATTAGTTTATAATATTCAATGTTAATGATATAAATACTTTTAACAACTTCGGACATGCCTACTTATTTATATACTTTTTTTTGGGTGGAGGAGGTGAGGTAAAACAAATTTGTTTAGGACTTTTGCTTTTTAGGGGATAAATAGTAATAATGTTTTTTTTTTTTAAATTTAGCATGAATTCTCATAGGCCTTTACACACAGATCACAAATGATAAGTTTTTTTTTATCTGCTCAGCATTATTGAAAAAATCCATCCAAGTTTTGGGTAGGTTTATCCATATGGGTTATATCTATGTTTATATCAATTTATATAGGTTACTAACAGATACTCAGAAATGCTGATCCATACAGCATGCCACAGGTATTAGTAGTAATTGCTGGTAGAATTCTTTTAGAAGGAAACAATGTTGCAGTGGGCCACATGTTCTCCACCTCTGCCCAAGCCTATGCCTATAGATGGGTTGGGAGAGTCTTGATTTACAATTATGGCATTTTTACTGCCCTGTGTTTACCTTGATAGGGCAGTCTTAATACTAGTAAGTTCATGTGGCTTGTTACTATCCCTTATTTGCCCATTAATTTCCTTGTATAACAATTGGGTTTGAATTCTCAGCATCGCTTCTAATCGATATTAATCTAGTTTTACAGACTATTCAATAAAGCAAAAGTCCACCATAAAACTACCAAAATATATTTTAATGGGTGAACTATAGGAAAATTTTTGACTATTCCTTTTATATATATATATAT
>SEYY01002901.1:15000-32500 GCA_009176605.1 Armadillidium nasatum | reverse complement strand
ATAACTGGGTTTATATCTGTGTTAAAACATTAGAATCTACAAAGCAAAGTGTCTTCATTTGAATGCATGCCGGACATCACCGTCACATTGTGAACGATTGATTTTACAGTTTCAAAGCGCAAATTTTAAATTTTTATAAACTATTCATTTAACATATTTAGTAGAGAAAGGACTTTCTTTTGACCACATGAAAACAAAAGTCAAATAATTAAACGTCACTCTGTACTTTCACTGACCAGGCCCGTCTGTCCTTTGTGGTTCTTATCAAAAGATATTATCCAAACCCCTAATCTCCTTCAGATGTGCTATAGTTCTTATCGGACAACTTGAGATTGCACTTCTTTGTCCCCCAAAGAATAATTACAGTTGTCCGTGGGATGGGAGGGCTCCTTCGGAATGCATAACCGAGGTGATTCTATTTGGCATGGAGGTGTACATTCCATATTCTTTTTCTTCAACCAAACCTTACAAACTTTGATATACCTCTGTTTCTTCTCGAGCTATTTTCTGCCTTCAGGGATTACCGACGTCTTCAAACTCCTGAAACTTTTACATCTTATATTTTATCCTGGATCCTGCAAAATTTTTCTCCGAAACACTAAAAAAAATCCTTTTTCCGACATAATTGTAATAATATTTCTGGAAACTCTGGTTCATTCAGTCCCTTCTAATGAAGTGGAAGGCCTCTCAATCCTCAAAATATCGTCCTATTTCTTTACCCTTCGCCTTTTTAAGTTTTCGAATCTAAACTTAATTGGAAGAATTGGAAGCATCTCACTTATTCTAATCTTATCCCTGATCTCCATTATGGTTTTCGTAAAACACGCTCTACTGTTGATCTTCTGATTCCTGGTCCTCTACTCTTCGGCTTTTCGGTGAATCTTTTGTTGTCGCGCTAAACATATCGAAAGCCTTCTATAGAGTCTAGCACAAAGCTTTGATTTCCAAACTTGCCTCTAATGGTATATATATATATATATATATATATATATATATATATATATATATATATATATATATATATATATATATATATATATATATATATATATATATATATATATATATATATATATAAGAAAAAAAAGGGAAAAAAAAACGAATGGTAAAAATATTTTTAAGTATAAATTATAGCGAAAAGAAAAAGAAACCTTATTGGAACACTTTCTAGAACCAAAACTCGAAAATCATTTTCAAAACTCTGGAAGGAAAAAAAAAAAAAAAAAAATTCCAAATAACATCAACAAGCTTGAAGTTCTTTCTTGCTGAAATCAAATAAAAACAAAATGAAAATAAAATAATAATAATGTCATCTATTTCTTGAAAGAGTTTTTGACATCTTTTGATGTTTTTATGTTTTCAAACAATCAAGTATATATATATATATATATATATATATATATATATATATATATATATATATATATATATATATATATATATATATATATATATATATATATATATATATATATATATATATATATATATATATATATATATATATATATATATATATATATATATATATATATATATATATATATATATATATATATATATATATTATTATTATTATATATTATTATTATTATTATTATATATTATATATTATTATATATATATATATATATTATATATATATATATATATATATATATATATATATATATATATATATATATATATATATATATATATATATATATATATATATATATATATATATATATATATATATATATATATATATACGCACACAGGGTGAGTCAGGAGAAACGGACCAAACTCAAGGAGTGGATTGTACACAAGATAATAATGGAAAAAAACATATATGTTCTTATCCGATTTACATTTGTTTTCATTTTATATCGTGATGACAAGTAAACAAAATATCATACATTAACATTTGGGTTATCATAGTGTTATTTTAATAAATGTTCGAAAATACCACCATTGACCTCTAAGCATTTTCTGCTTCGTCTACAAGGGTGGCGGTTGCTCTCCTGATTGCTTCATGTTTTCATTTAACGCCTGCAGCATTTTGAATACGTCGAATTAGTGCATCCCGAGTGTCCACTTTTACTCTGTATTAGTCAGTTTTGAATCAGCTCATAAACAATAATCTAGTACTGTGAGGTCTGGAGATCTTGGAGTCCAACTAATTGGACCCCCGCGACCAATCCATCGCTCTGGAAACCTTTCGTCCAAATGTTGCTTGACCTGACGAGCGAAATGTGCGGGTGCTCCATCATGCTGAAAGTACATATGCATTCGGATGTTTAGAGGAACATCCTCCAATAGTCCTTGTAATTCATTTTGTAAAAATTTGAAATAGTTGTCTCCTGTGAGGCGATTCTCAAATATAAAAAGGGCTAATTAAATACCCATCGACCATACCACACCACACATTTACCGTAAACCTATGATGAGAATTGTTCTCGACTGTTACGTGGGGATTTTCGTCTGCCCACAAATAAATGGGTAAATGTTGCTTCATCCGTGAAAAGTATTCGCGATACAACACGATGATTATATATTTATTCACACACAAAATTCTGTACGTTTAGCATAATATTCCGATTGTAGGTGTTGCACTTTCTGTACATGGTATGAATATATGCCTTGCTCGTGGAGTGTGTTTATTACTCTTCTTTGTGGAATGTCCAATTGAGTAGCAATTCTACGTGAGCTGGTCGTTGAATCTTCTACTAGATCCAGAATATTTTCTACTTCTTCTAAACCTTGGCGAGTAGCTCGTTCGGATGTTATATCAGCACTGGGAAGTGTTCCGGTCTCGCACAGTTTGTTGAAAACTCTGATAAATACGTTTTTATTAGGATGTCTGTGATGGGGAAACCGTTGACGATATTCTTCAACAGCAGCTGTAGCACTCCCATTGCAAAACCCATACACAAACAACATATTTGTATATTCCAGATGGGAATAGGTGTTCGGCATTTTGTAACACTTTAATGGTACAAACTCGAAAATGAACATGTAATCACTGTCATAATACACTGACACATTAGCAGTAAGTACAATTAATCATATCTTCTCATCCGATTGTCATTTGTTTTCGAACATTTATAAGCTTCGTAGACGAAGCCGAAAATGTTTAGAGGTCAATGGCGGTATTTTTGAACATTTATTAAATTAACACTATGATAACTCAAATGTTAATGTATGATATTTTGTTTAATTGTCATCACGCTATAAAATGAAAATAAATGTAAATCGGATAAGAACATATATGTTTTTTTTACATTATTATCCTGTGTATAATCCACTCCTTGAGTTTGGTCCGTTCCTCCCGGTTCACCCTGTATATATATATATATATATATATATATATATATATATATATATATATATATATATATATATATATATATATATATATATATATATATATATATATATATATATATATATATATATATATATATATATATATATATATATATATATATATATATATATATATATATATATATATATATATATATATATATATATATATATATATATATATATATATATAGTGTGTAAGTTGAAATAATTAAAAGTGATGTTGTCAATCCCTGACAAACATAATAAAGTTTTCAAAAAGGAAAAATTATTATTATTATTATTATTATTATTATTATTATTATTATTATTATTATTATTATTATTATTATTATTATTATTGCCAAAACTGTTGCTGTTGTTCTTGTTGTAGTTGTTATGGTAGCTAACATCATTGTTCCTTTTGCTGATTTCAATTCTAGCTTAATATTATTACTGTTAGAATTATAATTATCAAGAGACAATAATTATTATTATTATTATTATTATATTATTATTATTATTATTATTATTAGAAAGAGATTATTATTATTATTATTATTATTATTATTATTATTATTATTATTATTATTATTATTATTATTATTATGATTATCTAAAATATTTTTTATCGTGATAACCAACTGTGAAATTTAATTAATTCAGATATTATGTATATGGGGCTCAAAAGACACACCGCAGTGTTGCAATAACTTTCCTCTTTTCATGTTTTAAAAAATAATGAACTATTAATACTTTATTTTATTATTATCAAAACAAAATTACATTTGCACATTTCTATATTCAAATCTCTGAGTAATATTGGAAAACGTAAAAATAAATAAATATAAATATTAAAAAAAATTAAAAAAAAAAAATTAGAAAAATACGAAAAATTTTAAAAAAAAATTATTTTAAAAAAAAAAAAAAAAAAAATAAAATAAAATATATATAATATAATATATATATATATATATATATATATATATATATATATATATATATATATATATATATATATATATATATATATATATATATATATATATATATATATATATATATATATATATATATATATATATATATATATATATATATATATATATATATATATATAAATTCAGAATTATCCACGGGTCATTTGGAAGCAAGAAAACTCTTTGATGACACCAACTTTTGTTTGCTTAATGCCACGAATGCCTTTTCGGATAGAAAAATGGACATTCATGAGTGCTTCTTTTAAGGAGAAATAAGTCTTGTTGGTTGCCTCCGGAATCACGGAAGCAGAGGCAAATCTAATTGGTTTTTAATCTTGAATTATTTGACGCTTCACTAAATTCATTTTAATGTAATTAAGATTTTTTTTTCTTCAAATTTTACTCTTATGTTTATAGTTTTTTTTCACTTAAATCCTTAATTTTATTATATATATATATATATATATATATATATATATATATATATATATATATATATATATATATATATATATATATATATATATATATATATATATATATATATATGTGTGTGTGTGTGTGTGTGTGTATGTGTGTTTCACTTTATTTAGGACACCAGATTATTGCTATTCTTTTCATATTCATCACTAAATAATATTCTAAATTGTTTACATCTTTGTATTTGTTTTGGTTAACATTTTTCAGTCTTTTAAATCATTTTCTTTACTTAAAGCGAAGATGTAAATTTCTTTTTGTTGAGTCGGAAGATTGTCCTCAAATACCATCTTTGTGACGTTATTCCTTGGGTGAAAATTTCTATGGCTTTCATATTCGAAAGTAATTTTTATTTATTATTTTACATTCATAATATATTTCGTCATTCTATTCACCTGTGGAAAGATCTAAAAATAGAGAGTCCGAATTTTATTGCTTTGTAATTAAGGGAATTTTCTAATCTTTTGTTAAAATCGTTCTACATTTTATATTGTACAATATCGATAAATTCTTTTGATTGTCGCTACGGAATATATAGGTTTCAATATATTTATCAAATTATCAATTATATAAGATATTGATATAATTTATCAATTATATCAATATCATCTCACCCAATACGCATATTATTTTCTCTTGTCGGAAATTTTCAAGCGCCCAGTATTGTTTGCAAACTTCAGCATAACTTTCTTTTAATTTATATATCATCTTGCTTATTAAAACTTTAAACTAAAGCTTTTATTTTTCAATTTCTCTTTATATATGTGAATCTCTCATAAACGTTTCTATAACCATAAATATTTTCCTCATTATATTCATGAATCAAAGACAATGATATCACAGACATGTTTTTATAACCATAAATATTTTTTATATCTTTTTTATATGTGAATTTCTCATACATGTTTTTATAACCATAAATATTTTTTTAGATTAAAAATAAGTGCAAATAGTATTTAGAAAACAATTTGAATATTTTATTTTAGAATTAAAACTCTAAATAATATTCACCCATTCATATTCTCATACGCAAATATTTGGAAAAAACGATATATATATATATATATATATATATATATATATATATATATATATATATATATATATATATATATATATATATATATATATATATATATATATATATATATATATATATATATATATATATATATATATATATATATATATATATATATATATATATATATATATATATATATATATATATATATATATATATATATATATATATATATATATATATATATATATATATATATATATATATATATATATATATATATATATATATATATATATATAATATATATATATATATATATATATATATATATATATATATATATATATATATATATATATATATATATTGTCATTTATTGTTATTGTTTTTTAATTATCGTTTTGCTTTTATTTATTTGTGATTTTGATTTTATTATATTGGTTCTGTTTTAGCCTTGAAAATGGGAACATTTCCCGAAATGTTGGTAATAAAGAATTATGATTCTAAAATGGATTTTCCTCTTCATTTTTAAATTGAGGTTCACTAGGAACAATAACATTACGAGATATATATATATATATATATATATATATATATATATATATATATATATATATATATATATATATATATATATATATATATATATATATATATATATATATATATATATATAGTGAATGCGAATATTATTCTTTATATCACCTCCTTTTCTGTATTAAACAGTAATAGTTTAGTAATGTTTTGTAAGAGTTTAAACATTAAAAATTTAATAATTAATTAAAATCTATTAAGTTTTTAATGTTTCCAGAATACGGGACGAGGACCCACTCTTATATGTTTCTCACCACCTCTTTCCACATCTTCAGGCCTGGGAAAGATTTCTACTATTTATGCAAAGAAAGTTAAAAATATAATTAATATGTAAAATTTATTACCGGAATTTCTCAACTTTTTCAGGAGAGAGTTTGCTCCTTTTCTCTTCATAAATCAGACAAGCACCGCTAAAGAGGAGCTCGCTAGCAACACTTGATGGAGAACATGCAATAAAGGATCTGGCCAACTGTGCAAGTTCAGGGTGCTTGTCCGAATTTATCCTCCACCATTCTAGTGGAACTTCGTCAGTATTGATACGCTTTCCTTTGAGGTACTGGTCTATAATGTTTGATGACTATTTTAGATAGTTAACTGTGTGACGTTCTGAAACCGGTTCAGCACACAAATTTTGTCGCTGAAAGCTGCTATCAATGAAATGACATGTCAGAGATAACAAGGAAACCATTCATCGGTAGTGAAAGAAAGCTTAGAATTTTTTTTTAAAAAAGCTTATTATATTGAGAATTTGGGATTGAATGGAGTCATACATTTTTTCACAAATGATATCTCTGTAATATTTTCTTTAGTGCAATGGATACTGAGGGGCTACCTCTTGTAACAACCGCACAAATGAAATATTTTCTACGTGAGGAAAGGGAAGATCAGACATAACTAATAGTTCTGGTATTTTCCTATCCACACTTTTTACTCTTGCATCGTTTACATCCATAACTCTCTCTTTTCTACACACATTTACAGAGTAATCTGTTTTATTTTTGAAACTTCTAGTGGTGATCTTTGCCTTTTTTTTTTTTTTTTTACTCTTTTCTTTTTTGCTTTTCAGCTCTTCCCAGAGCTTCGAATTCATCTGGATGTTTGCTGGACAGATGGTTTCTTACCTCAGATGTTGTTCTTCCTTTACGAAAATAATTACATTTGCAACTTTTACATTTGGCAAAATTACTAGAAATAATGTCGAAGTAATCCCAAAACTGCACTGCACTGCACAGATGTTGTTCTTCCTTTACGAAAATAATTACATTTGCAACTTTTACATTTGGCAAAATTACTAGAAATAATGTCGAAGTAATCCCAAACTGCGCTTGAGGTGAACGCCATTACTTTAAATACACATTGCAGCACAATTATAACTTAATAAAGAAATCACTCGTTTGCCTTTATCAAATAAAGTTCATGACATACTGAAATTGTGATTTGCGACAGAATCGAAGTGGGATTTTGGGTAACTGAAATTCGCATAAGGAAAAGATACCAGATACAAAGTTTTTTATTTATGAATTGCAAAAAATATATATACATACATATATATATATATATATATATATATATATATATATATATATATATATATATATATATATATATATATATATATATATATATATATATATATATATATATATATATATATATATATATATATATATATATATATGTTACATGATGTAGCCAGTCCTCGAATAGGGCTTTGCCCGTGAGTGGTGGTGAAGTATAAAAAAAAAAAAAAAAAGATGAGCTCGCGCTTCGTGTTTAATTAAGTAAAATTGAATTAAGAAGGAACACTTTTTTATAATTCAAAGATTTTCATTACTAAATTTTTTAAAATTATTCACAAACATTCGCAACTGAAAATGAGAATGGTAATACGAATATAAAAATAATTGCGAGTGTGAAACGAATATTGGAAATCATTGCGAATATTTGCATATGCGAATGCGAATATTCAGTTCACCTCGAATATATATATATATATATATATATATATATTAGGGATGGAGTGAAGTATCGGTATCGGTATCGGTATCGGCAAGTATCGGCATATTTTCCGATACCGGTATCGGTATCGGTATCGGTATCGACCTTTTCAGTATCGGTATCGGTATCGGCAAAAAATGCCCGATACCGATACCAGGTCTAATAATTCTCAAGAGAGAAACTACGAATTCTACTTTTCTACCAAGCCTACCTACATAGAGGAAATGATCGTAATACGATTTTTTTCGGTTTATCAGTGAATGGCAAAGAATTTTTGAAAGAAAAAAAAATCAAAAACACTTAAATTAAAAGAATAAAAGTAATTCAAATAAATAAAATAAAAAAATTTTTTTTAAAAAAATATATAATATATATAATATATATATATATATATATATATATATATATATATATATATATATATATATATATATATATATATATATATATATATATATATATATATATATATATATATATATGGTCAGACTTCGGTTTAAAAAAGGTACATTTGAATTCGTATCTTCACTTTACCCTGCAGATGTTGCATAAATGTGAACAAGAGAGAGAGAGAGAGCTACATGAAAAAAATATCATCCACGTAAATATAAATCTTCTTGACTCAGTTTAAATCAGCTGACTATAATTGAAAAGCAAGAAATACAAACACGAGTCAGCATGCAATAGATACCGTACCATGTAGATACTCAATGATCATTGATTTAGTGACACATTTCGCTTTGAAGGAGTAGGGTGGTTTTCCCATATTTCTTAAAAAAAAGTGTAAAAAGTGTTCTGGTTTTGTTTGAGTAGCAAAAAAAAAAAAAAAAAAAAAAAAAAATATATATATATATATATATATATATATATATATATATATATATATATATATATATATATATATATATATATATATATATATATATATATATATATAATATATATATATATATATATATATATATATATATATATATATATAAACGCCATGTATTTCTGATATGTTGTCCTCCGGAGGCCTGCCTCCGGTGGAATTTGGTAGGCCTCCGGCCTTTGCCCACCGAAGGTATATATATATATATATATATATATATATATATATATATATATATATATATATATATATATATATATATATATATATATATATATATATATATATATATATATATATATACATATATATATATAATTGCGTGAAAAAATAAAATCGGTATATATGTTTTCTGGATTTGTAAAAAGCATACGATAGGCTATGCAGGAAGAAGTTGCTTGAAATATTAATGGAAAGGGGGTTGAACGGGAAATTACTGAAAGGGATCAAAGCCTTTTATGCGAATTGTAGATCAAGAGTGAGGGTGAAGAGGGAACTATCCGATTGGTTTAGCATATGGGTGGGATGGTTATGTCGCCATGGTTATTTAACCTATTGATGGATGGTACAGTTGGGAAAGAGAGAGAAGGGAAGGGTATTAGGTTGAAAAATATGGAGGGTGAATAGGATGTGAACATTTTACTTTTTGCAGATGATGCGGTGCTGGTGGCAGAATCTGCTGAAAAGTTGAGAATACTGGTGAGAGTTTGAGGGAAAATATACAAACATGATTGAAAGTCATTCCAACGAAGAGCAAAGTTATGAGGATTGGAGGCGGGGATGAGGAGATGTGGGGGGAGGAATGGGGGGTGTAGAAGTGGGGGGAAGGAGACTTGAAGAGGTGGATGAATTCAAATATCTAGGATTGTTGATGGAAGCTAAGGGTTCGACGGAAAAAGAAATAAAAAATAGAGTGGTAAAGGGAAAGTGTTGGGGAGCCTAAGAGAAGTTTGGAAAAAGGAAAAATTTCGAAAGAACTAAAGATAAGAATGTTTGAATGTATGTGTTTACCTTCTGTAATGTATGGGTGTGAAACATGGATGATAAATGCTTGGGCGAGGAAACGTTTGAATGTCTATATGTATATATATATATATATATATATATATATATATATATATATATATATATTTATATATATAATATATATATATATATATATATATATATATAATATATATATATATATATAATGTTTTTTAAAGCACAAAATTAGTATCGGTATCGGTATCGGTATCGGCATATTTTTAGGTATCGGTATCGGTATCGGTATCGGCAAAGCTTAAACTATTGGTATCGGTATCGGTATCGGTAAAAATTTTGGTATCGCTCCATCCCTAATATATATATATATATATATATATATATATATATATATATATATATATATATATATATATATATATATATATATATATATATATATATATATATATATATATATATATATATATATATATATATATATATATATATATGGAGAAGGAGGAAGGGAAATAATACCCCTGAGGAGATGAAGTTATCCACAATTGGGTATATGTTGTGTTAGGATACTTCTAATTTCACCCCAGTACCTTATGGTACCCACCCTTTTGTGCTTAACTTCTCATTTTTCTAAATAAGGAGCTGAGAACACAATAAACATTATAACAGACAACACATTTTTTTTTAAAGAAATGAAGATGAAATCAGCATTAGTAGCCTCAGAAGAGCCTTGAGGCGACTCCCAAAAATAGCCTTTCATCTACATATTCCCCTATCACCACTAGGAAAGCTGGCGACCTCCGGTGATAGGGTTGATGCCACCAAGACTTTGCAACTGGTTTGCCCTGTTACACGGTCCATTTTTTCATTATCATTAACATTTTCAGATTTCAATCCAAATTCTACTTTTTTGAACACCACCTCTCTTCTTCTAGACTTTACCTTTTGTTATTGACTGAATTATGCTTGAACGTTCCAACAGAAAACCCCCCTTTTCTGTTTCCTTTTACTGTCTTTACCCTCAATTTTCAGCCAAAATCTGTTGTGCATACGTGCGCAACAATGTTTGTTCTCGTGTCTCTAATTTGAACTCTTCTGAATTTTTCACCATGTGACTTAGATTCTCTTGCCTTTCTATTACTAAATTCATTTTTTCTTTTTATTTATCTCCTAATTCTAGTGATTATCCTAAAATCTTCAACCTATATAAATTCTAAAATAGCTTCTTTTTCTGGAAACATCATGTTAGGTGATTTTAATTTTCGACTCAGCAAATGACTTTCTTCTAATAATCATGATACAGCCGGTGAACTTGCCTTCCATTTCTCTCTCCAAAATAACATTTAGCAATTAGATCTGCTCCCTTCTCGTATCACTGATGACCTCTCCTATTGTGAGTGAACGTTTGTAGCATTTTGTGCCGCAATGGGTTGGACTTAGGGTTGTATTTCCTTGATTTAATATGGAATGATAATGATTTTTTCCTTTGAAAGTGTCCATTGGATGTGCAGAGAGCATTGCCGAGGTGATTTTCTCTGGCATGCAGGCGTATATTTCTTATTCTTTCCCTTCTACCAAACCTATCAAACTATAGTTTAACTCTATACTTATCTCACCCCCTTCCCCCCTCCATCTCATTTATGTCTAATACTGTAATTTCTTATAATTTCTCTGAGCTCAACACTAAGAAGACCTATAGTCCTGATAGTATCCCACCTGTAGTTTCTCAAAATATATGCTTCTGAGCTAGTACCATGTCTTGGAAAATTATTACGTTTTTCTCCTATCAAAGTTTTCGATTTTTTTCTTAACAGGAAGATGTGGAAACATCTCAAATATTCTGATCTTGTCTTTGATCGCCAGTATATATTTCGTAAAAAATATATATTTACTTAAGAAGAGTTCGGCAACACATTACATTTTTAACCAGTCTTATATTAAGGTACTATTTAGGTATATATATATATATATATATATATATATATATATATATATATATATATATATATATATATATATATATATATATATATATATATATATATATATATTTATTTATATATGTATGTCTCCTTCTGTGAGTAAAGGCCGGAGGCCTACCAATTCCACCAGAGTTGGGGAACATTCGGAATCTGGTCGTTAGAACAGTCAAGTGTGCAAGTCAAAGGAAGTTGGGAAAACAGATAAATTGAGTTTGTTCCAGACTTTACCAGTAGTGTACATGTAAGAGTGAGCATAGCGATTAAGTCTGGGGTCGGAGAGTTGGACAGAGAAAGGATGAAACTGTGTAGAAAGTCGGGTCGCACAAGCCCTTCTCAATGGATAAGGTATGCGACGTGAGGGTTCAGAAGAGCAATGTCCGTTGTAGTAGCGATAATATAGAGAAAGTAATGCAACAATTCGACGGGAAGAAAGAGACTGGAGAGAGTTAGTAAGAGCAGGAGAATTGATGAGACGAAAAGCCCTAGGCTCCACCTTTTCGAAAATCGCTGTATGTGTGGAACCACCCAGATGTGAGAGGCGTACTCCATACAGGGGCGAACAACACCCCTATACAGAGTAAGCAACTAGGGTGGAGTAAAAAAGAAACACGAAGGCACCTCAGAACACCCAACGTCTTAGAAGCTTGTTTATATAGAGAAATAATGTGATCTTTCCAAGAAAGATCACGAGAAAAAGAAACCCCGAGAATATTGAGGACAGATGAAGGTTTGAGTTGTGTGTTTTCGAAGAAGATATCATAGTTGTGTGGAAGATTGTGTCGAGTAGAAAGATGGAGGAATTGACTTTTTGAGGCATTGAAAACGACCACGTTTTCTCTGCCTTCATTTGAAATACGAGAAAGATCAGAGGTGATTTGCTCCAAGGCTATCAATTCTTGAATCTATCAACTGCTGTTGGGAGGGACGTTTTTCAAATTGAAAGGAGTAATGAAAGGTGGAGTCATCGGCAAAAGAGTGTATAGGAGACGACGTAATAGAGAGAAGGTCATTGATGAAAATAAGAAATAAAGTTGGAGATAGGACAGATCCTTGAGGAACACCACTATTTATAGGTTTATAGGAAGAACGGTGGCCGTCCACAATAACTGCTATTGAACGACCGGAAACGAAATTAGAGAGAAGGTCACAGAGAGAAGTTTGGAAATCAAAGCTTTGTGCCAGACTCTATCGAAGGCTTTCGATATGTCTAGCGCCACAGCGAAAGATTCACCGAAACCCCGAAGAGCGGAGGACCAAGAGTCAGAGAGTAGGGAAAGAAGATCACCAGTAGAACATTCTTTACGAAAGCCATACTGGCGATCAGAGATAAGATTAGAAGAATTAAGGTGTTTCCAAATTTTCCTGTTAAGGATAGATTCGAAAACTTTGCAAAGAACTTAGGTTAAAAAATAGGACATAAGTTAGAGGGTTGATAGGGGTTCCCCTTCTTCGGCACAGGTTGAATGAGCGCACGTTTCCAGCAAGAAGGGAAGGTCGAAGTAGAAAGGCAAAGACGAAATAGTTTACCAAGGCAGGGTGCAAGCTCGGAAGCACAAGTTTTGAGAACCGCAGGAGGACCATACGCCTTCTTAGTGTTAAGCTCAGAGAGAGCAGAAATGACATCTTTAGAAGAAATTACAATGTTAGGCATAAATGAGTTGGAGGGAGTTGAAGGAGGAGGAATAGCTCCGGAATTGTCTAAGGTAGAGTTAGAGGCAAAAGTATGAGCGAAGAGTTCAGCTTTAGTAGAAGGTAAAATGGCAGTTGTGCCATCAGAAGAAACTAGATGAGGGAAAGAGGAAGAAGCAAAGTTAGAGGTGACATTTTTTGCAAAATGCCAGAAAGGGCGAGAGGAAGAGGATCCAGAAAGATTATTACATTTGCGACGGAGAAAAGAGGTTTTGGTATCTCGAAGAATAGATTTTACGATTCCGGGATGAAATATAAATTGAATGAGTTTCAGGAGTTTGAAGACGACGGTAATCTCTGAAGGCATCATCCCTACGGCGGATAGCGCGAGAACAAGCAGAGTTAAACCAAGGTTTGTTAGGTTTAATAGAAGGGAAAGAATATGAAATGTACGCCTTCATTCCAGAGAGAATCACCTCGGTAATGCGCTCAGCACACTCCGAGGGACCCCTCCCACGAAAGCAATAAACATTGCATGGGAAATCAGAGAAGTACAACCGAAGTCAGCATCATCCCTACGGCGGATAGCGCGAGAACAAGAAGAGTTAAACCAAGGTTTGTTAGGTTTAATAGAAGGGAAAGAATATGAAATGTACGCCTTCATTCCAGAGAGAATCACCTCGGTAATGCGCTCAGCACACTCCGAGGGACCCCTCCCACGAAAGCAATAAACATTGCATGGGAAATCAGAGAAGTACAACCGCAAGTCAGACCAGTTAGCAGCACCGAAGTGCCACAAACGTCTCCTCGCCGAAGGTGGGGCCGTTCTTGTGGAAGACGTGAAGAAATAGAACAAGATACGGAGATAAGAAGGTGATCGGATGAACCCAGATTAGGAAAGAGTTTAACAGTATAAGGAGAAGGATAAGAAGTAAGGAAAGATCAAGTATGTTGGGTTCATCACCAAGGCGATCAGGGATACGGGATAGGAGAGTTGCACCAACTGCTCAAGGTTGTTCTGGATAGAAAAGTTGTAGGCGAGTTCACCTGCTGGATCATGAAAACTAGATGAAAGCTATTGGCGGTGGTGAACATTGAAATCACCTAAAATAATGATTTCGGAGAATGAAGAAGAAGAAATAATGTGCTCTATTTTGGAGTTTAAATAGTCGAAGAATTTTTTATAGTCAGTAGAATTAGGAGATAAATAAACAGAACAAATAAATTTAGTAGTAGAATTGCAAGAGAGCTTAAGCCATAAAGTAGAGAATTCAGGAGACTCCAAATTAGAGACACGGGAGCAAATAACATCGTTGCGCACATATGCGCAACAACCGCCATTTGGCTGAAAATTGAGGATAGAGACAGTAGGAGGTAACAGAATAAGGTTTGCTGTCAGCACATTCAAGCACCTGAGTTTCGGTTAGAAACAAGAGATGAGGTTTGGAAGAAGAGAGGTGGTGTTCGACAAAGGGGAAATTAGGAAAAAGACCGCGAATGTTGTAGAAATTAAGGAAAAAAGAAGACCGTGCTCCGGGGCAAGCCGGACTCCGGACGCTGGATTATGGTGGCACCATCCCCATCATCGGAGGCCGCCAATTCCCAAGTGATGATGGGGTGAGGGGTGGATGAGGGGCATTATTTGGATGCCACCCCTCGAAGCATCTCCGAGGCTGCTCTGAGTTTCGCCATTTTGTTTTGTTTTATAAAAGTAATGTAAGAGTAAGAACTTGTAAATTTGAGGGAACATGTGAAAAAATGGGGAGGAGAGGTAGTTAGAGCATAGACACTCCAGTATGAGGAGAAGGTACACTAGAGACCCTCTGAGAAGGTGAAACGCGAAAAGGAACGAACCAAAGGGCAACGGAGTGAAACGGAATGGTCTAGCACATCCTATCACTCCGTTGGTTATGCCCAATGGGGGGTACTTGCATCGCTTCGGATATAGCTATATATATATATATATATATATATATATATATATATATATATATATATATATATATATATATATATATATATATATATATATATATATATATATATATATATATATATATATATATATATATATATATATATATATATATATATATATATATATATATATATATATATATATATATATATATATATATATATATATATATATATATATATATATATATATATATATATATATACTGTTGCTCGAGTGGTGCGGACATTATTTAGCTCTCCCAAGTTTTATTATTTTTAGTGCGTTTGTGTAAGTGTTTTTTAAAAGTTTTAATTATGTTTTTAATTTTTTGTCCTTCTGTAGTCTTAAATTAATTTCCATGTCTTGTTTTAATATGTATAAACTTTAACGTATAAAAATATTAGCTGACCGCAACTTTTCTACTAGATGGAGTTTTAAGATAAGTTTTAAATAGTTTCATTTAATTTAAACATATATATATATGCCCATTTATGTTAATTTCTTCTCTTTAACTTGCTAAATGTGTTTGCTGTTTTTTTTTATTATTATTTTGTTTTAGGTTCTTGTTATAGCATTAGTTAACTGCGAGTACAGGAACGTTCATGTGTTTGCGTGTGTTTTCAGTTAGAGTGAGGTTGTGTGTGTATGATGGAGTGTGTGGGGGTGAGTTTGTGTTTCTTTTTATGACCAGATCGAGTGGACGTGTATGTGGGTGTAAACGGGAGCTTTCTATTGACTTTGCTAACATCCGTGGCCTTCGTGCTAATATCGATTCCGTGGAGTATCACATTTATAGCTCTCATCCTAACCATTTACTTCTTGTCTGAGACCAAGTTGGACAGGGATTCTTTCACTAACAACCTCAATGTTTCTAACTACATTTCTTTCACAATTTCCTATTAATGGTGGTGTCTGTGCCTATATTAACATTAACACTCCTGTAAATCTCTTAAATCTTGGATCTCCTAATTTCGATGTTATATGACTTAAAATATCTCTTCCTTCTTCTACAATTATCTTGTGTTTCTGCTACTGCTCCCCTAATGTGATAGGTTTTCCAGTTCTTTTTCAATATCTTACTACTTCTCACGAGACTGTTACATCTTCTCATCCAAATGCTAAAATCCTCTTTATAGGGTATTTCAACGTACAACACACAGAGTGGTTGGGCTCCACTCATAATGAAACAGGTGGGAAGGAGGCCAAATCATTCAGCATTCTCAACGATCTGGAGCAATTGATTAGGAAACCCACACACATTCCAGATCGTTCTAACCAGTTCTTGAACACACTTGACTTATACTTCACCACTACTCCTTCTATATATAAATACCCCATTTTCCCACCTATCCGTAACTCTAACCATAATCTTATAGCTCTTAATTATAATTCTATCCAAAAACTCCACCATCTCCTCAACGTACATTCTGGCCCTTTAATCGAGCTATTTGGGGAGTAATGCGTCGCTTCTTTGCTAACTATCATTGGAGTGAATCTTGCTTTGGCTCGAGGGACGCTTCGGTCTCTGCTGACAAGGTATGGCCGTGATTCTTGATGTGATGATCAGGTTCATTCCATCTTCAACTAAATTTTTTTCTCCTCAAAATTTATGGTTCGATGGCAATTGTTCTCTTACCCTTCGGGAGAGAAACAACGTTTATCGTG
>SEYY01002901.1:0-10000 GCA_009176605.1 Armadillidium nasatum | reverse complement strand
GTTTATGTGAATTTGTAACTGTAAAAATAAATAAAGATTAAAGATTATTATCATTATTATTATTATTATTATTATTATTATTATTATTATTATTATTATTATTATTATTATTATTATTATTATTATTATTATATTATTATATATATATATATATATATATATATATATATATATATATATATATATATATATATATATATATATATATATATATATATATATATATATATATATATATATATATATATATATATATATATATATATATATATATATATATATATATATATATATATATATATATATATATATATATATATATATATATATATATATATATATATATATATATATATATATATATATATATATATATATATATATATATATATATATACAGAAGAGCAAAATTAACGCACCACTGCAACAAACGTCAATAGGAGGATTCTGAAACATACAAAACGGGTAGTAACATTGTTAATATACAGCACATGGTTATACATTATGGGGATAATGTGGTGCCCCACCGTTGGAACAACCTGGACCCTGGGACACCGTGGAAGGTAAGGAGGGTACGATGCAAACCTGCAGGGTGTATATGCATCCCACCTGTCCCTGGCTGTCAGTACCTTGTGTGGCTAACCCCTTACACCTATGACATCTAAACACCGTTGAAGCATGCTAAAGATAAGGTCCTGAATGGGTTTCCTGTGGCAGTTCCTCCAATAATCGTTCAACCGTTTGTCTCAGGTCGTTAAGGCTTTGTGGCTGGTGTTGCAGCAGTCGCTGCCGCCTTTTAGGTATGACCCACAAATTCTCGACGGGGTTTAGGTCGAGAGTGTACAATGTTCGAATCCCTACCGTGTTGAGGTAATCACCAACAAATCTGGCTACGTGCGGTTTGGCGTTATCCTAAATGAGGACGAAGGCTTCACCGACGTAGGGACCAAATGGTACGACTTACGGTTCGAGTTTGATCGCTATTTATTGTTGCCCGGTTTGGTACACTGCATCGAAGATGTGAAACTCCGTGCGGGCATGGAAAGTTATACCCCTCCAAACCATAATGGACCCACCACCGAAAGGGAGTATCTCTTTCTTTGTGCATTGTGCTTTGTACTTCTGGTAAACCCTGGAACGTCCGTCGGAGCTGTGCAGATTGAATCAGCACTCGTTCTTAAATAGGATAATCGCCCAATCCTGGGGTCGCCAATGCAGATGTTGTGCGTAAGCAATCCATGTTTTTCGGAGATTTCTGGTGAGCGTGGGCCCTCTCGCCGGCCTCTGTGGGTGGTATCCATGTTCCGCGAGGCGACGTTGAATGGTATTCGTGCTAACAAGGTTCTGATGGACAACCTGAAGCTAGGTATGATGGTCACGTGGTGTTGCATGTCGATCACGAGCTGCCATTAACCGTATATATCTGTCCTCTATGGCCGTTTCGACAGATGCCAGATTTAGTTACTTTTCGAAAAATCTGGCAACCTAAGCCAAAACGGGATTTTGATTTGCAATGCAAATCACTCCGCTCAAATTGACCTCACGCTCTTTCCTGACACCATTTTGGGTGGTTCAACCCATTGAAATTGGCCTCAAGTCTGGGGAAGGGGCCCCCGCGGGGGCCCCGTGAACCCCCCAAAATGGTATCAGGAAGTTGCCTGAGTTTGCAAAATCACTGCGTTCACCTCACTCTCTTCTGACCATTTTCTTTGCGGTTCAGTTCGGCTGGAATTGGCTCAAATCTGGGGTTCCGGGGGTCCTTGAACCGACAAAAGAAATATCAGGAAGGTCCCTGAGAATGCAGCATTGCACGCAAATGAAGAAAAGACCGTTAGCGGCAGGTTGCCAGATTTTTCGAAAAGTAACTAATTCTGGCATCTGTCGAAAGTGATATATATACTACTAACGGCCATAGAGGACAGATATATACGGTTAATGGCAGCTCGCGATCGACATTTTCGACAGATGCCAGATTTAGTTACTTTTCGAAAAATCAGGCAACCTAAGCCAGAACGGGATTTTGATTTGCAATGCAAATCACTCCGCTCAAATTGACCTCACGCTCTTTCCTGACACCATTTTGGGGGTTCAACCCATTGAAATTGGCCTCAAGTCTGGGGAAGGGGGCCCCGTGAGCCCCCCAAAATGTTATCAGGAAGTTGCCTGAGTTTGCAAAATCGCTGCGTTCACCTCACTCTCTTTCCTGACCATTTTCTTTGCTGTTCAGTCCTGCTGGAATTGGCTCGAATCTGGGGGTCCGGGGGTCCTTGAACCGACAAAGGAAATGTCAGGAAGGTCCCTTAGAATGCAGCATTGCACGCAAATGAAGAAAAGACCGTTAGCGGCAGGTTGCCAGATTTTTCGAAAAGTAACTAAATCTGGCATCTGTCGAAAGTGATATATATACTCTGCCGTTGTTCCTCGTGACTTACCTTGGCCAGGCCGCCTTGTGTGAACATGTGTCAACTCGTACCTCTCTAGGACCCTTCCAATGGTTGTATGGGAGACCCCGAACCGTCGACCCAGTTGGCGTTGGCCGTACCCTTCAGCTGCCAGTTTGTGATTGCCACACTGTCGTCCGTCGTAACCTCTCCACCTTAATTGCACAAACATTAAAGGTACACTGCATCAAAGACGTGTAACTCCGTGCGGGCATGGAAAGATATACCACTCCAAACCATAATAAACCCACCACCGAAGGGGAGTATCTCTTGCATTGCATATATATATATATATATATATATATATATATATATATATATATATATATATATATATATATATATATATATATATATATATATATATATATATATATATATATACCCATGTAATGTAATGCTAAACTACATTATTTGGGAAGGTACGTGCTCACACCTCCACACACAGGCCCTCTCATTACCTTACAATGTCGTCTGGACTTCCCAGCTGATGAATTGTGAATGGTGCGTTAATTTTGCTCTTTAGTATATATATATATATATATATATATATATATATATATATATATATATATATATATATATATATATATATATATATATATATATATATATATATATATATATATATATATATATATATATATGATGAAGGCATAAACTGCAATCAAAATTTTCAACATTTCTTTTCCTTTTTTATTTTAATATTTTCAAACGTTTCGGATTATCTAAATCCATCCTCAGTGACAATCTAAAAAATGATTAAAAAATGATTAAAAAACTAACAATTAAAGAATTCAAAAAACTGTTAAAATTACAATAATTTATTTTTTTTTTTATTGTAATTTTAACAGTTTTTTGAATTCTTTAATTGTTAGTTTTTTAATCATTTTTTAATCATTTTTTTAGATTGTCACTGAGGATGGATTTAGATAATCCGAAACGTTTGAAAATATTAAAATAAAAAAGGAAAAGAAATGTTGAAAATTTTGATTGCAGTTTATGCCTTCATCATAAAAATAAGATTTCCTAGAAATCAGTCAATTCTCATATAAATATATATATATATATATATATATATAATATATATATATATATATATATATATATATATATATATATATATATATATATATATATATATATATATATATATATATATATATATATATATATATATATATATATATATATATAAATGTCATTTTGAAAATCCCGTCACTTTTAAGATCACATAATTATTTTGAAGGATCCTTGGCTAGTTTTTATGTGATTAAGAAGATACTGGAGGAAAGATTTTAGTACTTTCCAGTAGTAATTTCATATATATATATATATATATATATATATATATATATATATATATATATATATATATATATATATATATATATATATATATATATATATATATATATATATATATATATATATATATATATATATATATATATATATATATATATATATATATATATATATATATATATATATATATATATATATATATATATATATATATATATATATATATATATATATATATATATATATATATATATTAGTAGGTTTCATAGCTGAGTGAACACAGTGAAATAATTGGGATTGATAGGTAATTTTAAGATTCTCTATTTCTCATTGTCTATGGTCGTGATTTCGTCTTCAATAGCAAAAGGTATTGCCGTAATTGATTGAAAATGACAGTAGAGGAATATTGTACTTCTGACGCTTATTATCTTATTTTCTTGGCTATAATATTGTTGGAGGTAATTTATTAGGAAAATCATATATCTCTTAATTAAGTTTTATTACTATGTATCATGGTTATATAAAGTTAGTGCACTGCTTCCAGAAGCTTTCTTATGCACTATTTTAATTACTTAAAACCGTTAGTGTGAGAGTGTCTGCTATTCATTTGCTGCAAAAGGCTGGTTTTGAAGTTTGCTACTGAATTATGAAGAGAAAATATGAAGATCTAAATTCTAATATATTGTTACCGAACCAAGGGAACATAGACCCCGCAACTATGGGTTCTTCGCGTGTGTCTAAACACTACTAAGGGCTATCAAAAATACACTAGAAACTTTATATTCACTTTTAATATCAATTCACACAATTTTAGCAGTTTTCAAGGAGGCGTATACAAAGGAGAAAAGATGAAGAAAATGCACCAAAAACTTAACCCAACGCTCATCTCTCAGGTGGGTGCAGACGGAAGTTTGAAGAGAGGAAGATTAAACTCGGGAGGAAAAATAGATGATGGTACAGAGTTCCACAGAACAGAGATGGTTGAAAAGAAGGAGGCACCTCAAGGAGAAGCCTAGGGTTTCCAGCATCCAAACAAAATTCATGCGATAACAGCGCACCCTTTTATGTAACGAGGGCGACGCAATGGAGGTGGAATGCGAAAGGTGAAAGCTATAGGTCGATAGTTAGAAGGGTCAGGGCGGGCTACCTTGTTTCGGGATCGACTGAACATATGGGCGCTTCCAGCACTGAAGAAAAGTACTAGTATTAAGGCATAGAAATCAGAGCTATATATAAATTATATATATTAATAATTTTATTTTTATTATAATAATATAAAATAATATATTATTTATTTTATATATATATATATATTATATAAATATATATATAAATTATATATATATATATTATAATTAATATATATATAATATCTATATATATATTTAATTATATAATATATATAAAATAATATTACTATATTTATAATATATAAATATATATATAAATATATATATATATAATATTATATAATATATATATTAAATATATTAAATAATTATTTAATATATAGAAAAATAAATAAACATAATATATATTAATATATAGTATAAATTATTAAAAAAAATAAAATAAAAAATAAAAAAAAAATAAATAAAAAAAAAAAAAAGGACCAAATTGCTATAATCATAAAATTCAAACAAATTCGGGTTCATTTGTAATAAAAAGTAGTAAGTTTGAAAAACTATGAAAAAATTATTTAATTTAGTGGGTTTTATTTAATCAATAAAAATAATTAAAAATGTTGGCTTCAAAGGATTAATTAAATTGAAAGAAAATGAGAGGTGAGTATCGGTGTTTATTGATTTTAATTTCTAAATAAAAATTTCTAAAATAATATATTATATATACGCGAACATGGCATGTATATATATATAAAAAAAATTTGTTGAGTCAACCATAATTAATTTAAATTATAAATAATAATATAATAGGTAGGTAATTTTGCGGAGTGAAGTATTTAATATTTTCCGATACTGAAGGTAGGCATATTTAGAATGTACATATCGACTTTTCACTCTACAAAATTAAGATCGTATCGGTATTAGTAGTATCGCATTATATATTTTAACAGGGCGGACGGACACCCGCCCATATCAGAGGGGGGGAAAAAGAGGCCCTGCAAAAACGGCACCAAAAGCGCGCAAAAAAAACAAAGAAAAAGCCACAGTCCCGACGAAAAAGCCGGAAAAAGAGAGATTTCGCCCGACTAAAAGCAGCACGGGAAAGGACCACAGCCAACCCGGACACATGGAAAAAGGAGAGGGGGGCGTGGGAACATTAGATTGCTTCCTTGCGTCCTAAGTCAGCAGACCGGTAGCGTCTTTACTATGGAGGTATCGGAATATATATATATCTGCTGCATAATATACCCGGCTTATTTATCGATATACCCTTGATCCCCTTTACCGTATATATATAGGCCTATAATATAAATTATATATGTTCATTTTATATTTATTAGTTTATTTATTATTTATTTATAATATATTATATTTATTAAGATTATTAATTATTATATATTAATTTTAATATAAATATATATAGTTATATATATAGATATTATTATATAATATATATAATCTAATTCTTCTATTCTTATCTCTTATCGCCAGTATTGTTTTCGTAAAAGTTCTACTGAATGTTTCTATTATTGATCTTTTTTTTCCGCTCTTCGGCATTTCGGTTGTCTTCCACCTCTTCAATGTCTTGTTCCTTCGTTGTATGGTTCTTCATCGCCGTCCGCCATTTCTTCCTTGGTCTTCCCGCGGTTTTTTATATTTTTAAACCTATATCAAGTTTTAAAAATATTGTTCGCCACTATGAAGCTTGAACGAAATCGTCGACAAGTAAAGTGATTGACACCGTTCAAAAGCAGTCAGTCAGCTAACATATTTTCTTGCCTATAACTTAGTTCAGATTTTGTTACTAATATTTTGAAAACTAACCGAAAAGTTTACCTTTCATTTTTTCATTTTACCTTTCACTCCTCATTCTATCGTTCAGTTATTATTATTATTATTATTATTATATATATATTATATATAATTATTATATTATATTATTATTATTATATTATATATATATATATATATATATATATATATTATTATATTAATATATATAATCTATTATATTTATAAATATATTATATAATATATAATATTATATATTATATTAATATATATATATATATTATAATATATATTATATAATATAATACATGACAAAGATGCTTAAATTAAATTATAAAATAGCTACATTAAATAGGTCCACTTCAGATGCAGAACTTCCTTCAGTGCCTTTGGAGGAGTAACATTAGATTCAATAATTACTTTATTTCCTGTATATGTGCTTACAGGATACTTCCCCCTTAACCTATTGCCAAAGATGAGTAATTGAGAACTTTGGAGTAAATCAAATCTCAAAATCCTGCTGAACTCATTATTCTTTTCTTTCCCTTTTTATCTTTGGCTGCTTTAGTAATAGTTGACTAGCTTTTCATATTTAATTTTTCACCTTCGTTAATTACGAATTTATTAGGAGGAAGAGGTTAGGCCATAGAACCCCCGCGTACGCATTCTTCTCATTACATATCCATACAGCAATAGGCGTCATATTTTCGATGTATCGGCATTATCCTTGTCATTTTATTAAATATTAAAGACAAGGCTTTTGTTCCATAAATAAATAATAAATTATTATTACTACTATATTCTTATATCTTATCATTAATATATATTATATTGAGATCATTATAATTTGCTCATTAATCTATGAACCTCTTTTTTTCAGATTTACAGAAAATCCAAACCAGATTTCTCCTCAAAAATATAGGACTCTCTGCTAGAATGTGTTAATTGTAAAACTCACTAGCATGTGATTGTCGCTGGTTGTTTGTGTGTGGTTGTGTTGTGTGTGTGTGGTGTGTGTGGGCTGCGTTCATGCGTGTACTAAAATAAGAGTGAAATTACGATTTGGTGAAAAGGTGGGTGACAACCCTATGGCCACTACGATTTATTGTGTCGACGATTTGAACGAGTTTTGAAAAAATATTTGTCAAGTACTTTACTTTTAGAAAATAAAATGTTGAAATTTTGGGCAAGAGCTAATGTCGACGATTTATTCTACTGTATTCGTTTTCGAAATGTCTGTCAAAGTTTGGACAGCTTCCACTTAATATCAACAGCAATATTATAAATGCATGACTAGCAGCGAAGGGTAACCCGCTGCAAAGTTATGGGAGCGAGACTGAAAATCCCATCAAGCAGGTCGCTCAGTTACCTACCTGTATTATTAATTATATATATATGAATATACGCTAGATATGAGGGGATCAGCTGTGAGGATCTGTGCCATTCATGGTGGGGACTCCATACCCTACCTGCCATGCTTTTATTGCATAGCAGTATATATATAGGCCTAAAAATTTTGAAAAAGGAAAAAAAAAATATTTCCTGATAATGTGTATGACCTGTCTATATCAGACGTCAACTCCGAAAGCTCCATGGATACCTTATTACAGTTCTCAAAGACTTTTAATAAAGTACTGAAAAAAAACGCTTCTATTTGAAAAAAGATTTTTTTTTTTTTTTTAATGTAAAATTTTAATTGTATATTTTTTTATATACTGAAGTGAACATATGACGACATAAAAGATTTAAATTATAAAATGTATATTTAAAAAGAGAAGGAAGAGAAAAAACCTTGAGTAATAATGAAAATAATGTAAATATCATAAAAAACAAATATAAAAAAAAACAAACATATAAATATATATATATATAATATATATATATATATATATATATATATATATATATATATATATATATATATATATATATATATTATTATATATATATATAATATTATATAATTTATATTTCTTTTTATGCCACTTCTAAATCAAATGAAAAAATAGACTGTATCAGTCTATATTCAACTTACCAAACTTTTAAGCCATAAGTTGTTGATCAATACCTATTTTCCTCATTATAAAATACCTCACTCAGACTGTATTGCTTTTCTTTCTTCAAAAAATGACATATGTATATTATTATATTCTTATACACACATGATCGATATAATTCCTTCAACAAGCTACTTCACTTAATCATATTTGAGTATACCATTAATCATTCTTCTTTTAAATCATGTACCCAATTCAAATAAAGTCTCGCAAATTTTATACATTACTGGTGTCCATAAAACATGGAGACTTCATTAATCTCGAAACTTATCGCTTTAAAACCTAAAAGGCAATAAAATTTAATATATATATAATAAAATTTAATAATATATATATATATATATATATATATATATTATATATATATATATATATATATATATATATATATATATATATATATATATATATATATATATATATATATATATATATATATATATATATATATATATATATTATATATATAATATGGAATAAGATTACATAGGGGATAACCCAGACTTCAATAATCCTTTGTAATCTTTATTAAGCTTGCAATTTTAATCGGGTAAACGACACAAACAAATGATATAACAAAGATGTTATTAAAATGGTATTATTTAAGCACAAATAGCTCTGATAGCTTGCAATATTGTCTTATTTTGATGGATATTATTGATTGATCAAACAATTAATTGATAATTTAATAAACGTTGGATTCGGCCTCCAGAGAGAATGTGTCTTCCCGCGCCTCAGGCGAATGCCCAACTGACTTCCCAACTCTTTTTCAAAACTTAATTTATTTGAGCCCTTGGAGTCTGCTGACGTAATAAGTTCATTCTTTTTTATCATTTGCTATTTTAAAAGTTATTCTCATACGACATTATCATTACAATTATACAATTATTTTCAATAACCTTAATTAATTTCAAAACAATAGATAAAATATATTTAAAAACATGCCACATATAGAATAGCACGAAAACTGATATCAGATTAATACAGATGGTCACCTTTTCCTTATCGGAAGTTATTAGGTTTCAGATGGTAATAAGAATTTCGTTAAAGATCCCTTTTTCTAATTAAAATTTTTCAACTAACTCGAAATTCTAATAATGACACAACCATCTATCTTTAAATTCTGAAAATTGTAACATAACAACCGAAGAATTTTCTAGGTGACTGTCCATTTTCGAACTTCTTTATTTATTGCTCTAATCATTTGACTGCGAATATTTTACTTCTGCTTGTTACTTGTAATTTAAATTTGTTTCGAATTATTCGGAATGCTCCAATA
>SEYY01002899.1:5000-15000 GCA_009176605.1 Armadillidium nasatum | reverse complement strand
CTACACTACGTAATCTATTAAATTTTACGATTTGTCAAAATGATGATGATGATAATAATAATAATAATAATAATAATAATAATAATAATGAAAATAATAATAACAATATTAAAAATAATAATAACAATAATAATAACAATAACATTAATAATGAAAATAAAAAATATAATAATAATAATAATAATAATAATAATAATAATTATAATAAAAATAATACTAAGACTAATAAATAATAATAATAATAATAATAATAATAATAATAATAATAATAATAATAATAATAATGGTAATAATAATAATAATGGTAATAATAATAATATGGTAATGACGATAATGATAATAATAATTTATGTTAAGCAAGATATATATAAACATGAATTTATAATTAAATTATCTAATGTGTTTGTTGGCTCTATAAAAGGAATGTGGAGGCTAAACTCTTAATAACTGTCATCAAAGATGACAGGCCCCTCCCACTTGTGACCAAAGACTCAAACCTTCCTTCATGCATCATTACATAAAAGACATATATAGGTATTAGTAAGTGTTTTTTACGAGCTTAATTCTTTTTCTTGCGAAAACTTTATTTTTTAGTCATTTTTTTTTTTAATTTTGAAATGAAATTTTTGAATTTTGAAACGAAAAAATGAAATATTTTATTTAATATATTTTAATTTAAATTTTTTTATTTAACCTTTTTAGAAACAAAAGCAATAAATAAATAAATGAATAAATAAATAAATATGTAAAAAAAGATAAAAAATAATAATAGTTAAAAAAATAAATAAAAAAATAAATAAATTTTTATCTGCAATATTCTTTTTAAGCCATTTTTTATTTTTAATCGAGTCGATTTACGACACAATTACACGATAATTTTATTATATTTTTCCTTTGCACTTTTATATTTTTGTTTGTTATATCAAAAAGCGATGATAAAAATACCCAAAAATGGGAAGGAGTTCCACAATGCGTGCTCGGGACCTAAAAGAATAAAAATTTGACTTTCCACGTCTATTTCTTCTCTTCACTTTATCAAAGTGTGAAGGTCATTGATACCCATCAAGAAGTGTCAGTTTTCCATACATGAACTTTAAATAACAACAATTTTTCCTGATGGATTTGCTCAATTAGATGTAATTTCATTCTTAGGTGTTTCTTTAACCGATTTATAAGGAAAAAAACGTGAAAAATATAATATATATATATATATATATATATATATATATATATATATATATATATATATATATATATATATATATATATATATATATATATATATATATATATATAGAGGTGGACCGGATATCCGCATCCGCATCCGCAACTGCGGATATTCGCATCCGCGGATATCCGCAATTGGATATCCGCATCAGCGGATAGTAAAAAATATCCTTAGTATTAATATCCTTAAGCCTTTTGAAGAATTAACAAAGACTATAAGTTCAGCTGAATCATGTTTGTCAGATGTGATACCACTTGTTTCAACATTGAAAGTTGTGTTAACAAATGTTATTAAGTCTAAGGGAGTTTCAAGGATGACTGAAACATTAATGAAGGAGATGAACGACAGATTTGAAAACCTGGAAAATGATGATGCTTATACAATTGCAACCTTTTTAGATCCTAGGTACAAAACAAAAAGTTTTAAACCACTTGTTTCTCAGAATGTTAAAATCAAATTAGGATGCTTATGCGATGAGATGATAGAAACAGCTAAATAACGCCTTTCAAGAAAAGGCAAAAGCTCTGAGATACAAAAAAAAAATAAAAAATCTGTTAGCTTAAGCATTGCTAAATCAACGAAAGATCTTCTAGCTTCCAGCAGCGATGAAGAATCACAGTCAGAAGTGTAAAAGGATACAATATCGATTATATTGAAAATTATTTGAAACTCCCACGTTTGGAGGCAGATAAAGACCAACTGGTGTGGTGGAGAGATAATTGCAAAAGTTTCCCTTTTCTTGCTGAACTGGCAAGGACTTATTTAGCATGTCCTTCAACTAGTGTTGCTAGTGAGCGTCTTTTCAGTTGTGCAGGCCTCATTTACGACGAAAAGCGAACCAAACTTTTACCTGAAAGAGCCCAAAAGCTTTTATTTCAAAAAAATAATTTACCAATTATTAACTTCAAATGGAAAATGTGAAATTGTGAAGTGTTAAGGTAATACTGAATTATTGGCTATATAATATATATATATATATATATATATATATATATATATATATATATATATATATATATATATATATATATATATATATATATATATATATATATATCTTTTTTCCAAATGGGTGGAGGTTGGGGAAAGAGGTTGGTGGGGTGTTCAAGAGTTGGGAACCCGTCCCACACCCTGGTAACATAGATTCTGGATATTATATTTAAAATTCCAAGAATCTGTGACAAAAACTATTAAAAAATTAAACTATCCGCATCCGCATCAGCATCTGCGGATATCCGCAATTGAATATCCGCAACCGCATCCGCATCCGCGGATAGTAAAAAATTACTATCCGGGTCCACCTCTAATATATAATATATATATATAATATATATATTATATATATATATATATATATATATTATATATATATATATATATATATATATATATATATATATATATATATATATATATATATATATATATATATATATATATATATATATATATATATATATATATATATATATATATATATATATATATATATATATATATATATTATATATATATATATATATATATATATATATATATATATATATATATATATATATATATATATATATATATATATATATATTATATATATATATATATATATATATATATATATATATATATATATATATATATATATATATATATATATATATATATATATATATATATATTCTAGGGAATTGACCCCTACTGAGTTTTAGTTGTTATTAGGTTTTTATTGTAAATCTAAAGCTCCCTTTTATTGCCCACGATTTCAGGGGTCTATTTGAGCAAATAATATTGGCCGGTAGACCTAAGTATTTTGGCACTCATTGGAAACTACTGAGTGTCTCTAAGATAATATTAGGAGGGCGAAAAAGACGATAATTTTCTTGAAAGTCAAGTTGCCACCTCTGTAGGTAAGGGTTTTAGAATTCGTTTTGGAGTTGTGAGAATGAGATGGGGATGATAGTAAGAGGGGTTATCTAATTGAGGTTTTTCTTTAATTTTCTAGGTGGCAATCTATATTGAACTGCAATCTATTTTGGAACTTCAATCTTTTTTGAGCTTCAATCATTAGTGGAACCTCGCGTTTTTAGGGGCTAATCTTTTAATTAAAAACATCTGGTAGTGTGTCTCTAACTGCTAAATAACGGAGATTATTCGGGCAGCGGAAAGTCTCATAAGAGGATTGGAGGTGATCGGGAAGGGGAACGCGTTGTACGTTCGGGGTTTGGCACTCCCATCCTCTTACATTTCAAACTATCATCTTACTTTGTTTCAAGAGGTGCAATACTATTGTTTGTGTTTTTGAAATTTGCCAAGATTATAGTAAATATACCATTTAGTGAGCCTTTTACTGACCTATTGAATTGTTGCCTTGCTTCTGTCCACTAATGATTGAAGCTCAAAAAAGATTGAAGTTCCAAAATAGATTGCAGTTCAATATAGATTGCCACCTAGAAAATTAAAGAAAAACCTCAATTAGATAACCCCTCTTACTATCATCCCCATCTCATTCTCACAACTCCAAAACGAATTCTAAAACCCTTACCTACAGAGGTGGCAACTTGACTTTCAAGAAAATTATCGTCTTCTTCGCCCTCCTAATATTATCTTAGAGACACTCAGTAGTTCCCAATGAGTGCCAAAATACCTAGGTCTACCGGTCAATATTATTTGCTCGCTCAAATAGACCCTTGAAATCGTGGGCAATAAAAGGGAGCTTTAGATTTACAATAAAAAACTAAATACAACTAAAACTCAGTAGGGGTCAATTCCCTACTATATATATAATATATATATATATATATATATATATATATATATATATATATATATATATATATATATTATATATATATATATATATATATATATATATATATATATATATATATATATATATATATATATATATATATATATATATATATATATATATATATATATATATATATATATATATATATATATATATATATATATATATATATATATATATATATATATATATATATATATATATATATATATATATATATATATATATATATATATATATATATATATATATATATATATATATATATATATATATATATATATATATATATATATATATATATAATATATATATATATATATATATATATATATATATATATATATATATATATATATATATATATATATATATATATATATATATATATATATATATATATATATATATATATATATATATATATATATATATATATATATATATATATATATATATATATATATATATATATATATATATATATATATATATATATATATATATATATATATATATATATATATATATATATATATATATATATATATATATATATATATATATATATATATATATATATATATATATATATATATATATATATATATATATATATATATATATATATATATATATATATATATATATATATATATATATATATATATATATATATATATATATATATATTTATATATATATGCAGAATTGGATTAGAAGAAGAAAAGTTAGAAAGATTATTTTCATAAAGTTAGAGAAAAAAATTAATTTCATAGAGAAGTATATGTGAGTGAGAGGTAGTGAAAGGAAAAAAGAAAGGAAAGCGATAATATAAAAGAGAAAGAAAGAAAGAAAGAAAGAAAGAAGAGATGGAAAGTAAGAGAGAGAAAAACTTCTAAAATAAAATTGAAAATAATTCCGTAGACATCTTCTTTCATAATTCATTATTCCCTTCGCATTAATAAAAAATTAATTAAAATAAAATAAACTTATGTATAAAGAAACATATTTCACAAAAATTATAAAACATTATGTTGTATTATAACATAACATGACGTTATGGAAGATAACAAAAAGTTAGATAAAAAATAACATGACCATTCGCAGCACGATAACAATTTTATACAGCAGTATGGCACTCCATTATTTATAATACATATATATATATATATATATATATATATATATATATATATATATATATATATATATATATATATATATATATATATATATATATATATATATATATATATATATATATATATATATATATATATATATATATATATATATATATATATATATATATATATATATATATATATATATATATATATATATATATATATATATATATATATATATATATATATATATATATATATATATATATATATATATATATATATATATATATATATATATATATATATATATATATATATATAATATATATATATATATATATATATATATATATATATATATATATATATATATATATATATATATATATATATATATATATATATATATATATATATATATATATATATATATATATATATATATATATATATATATATATATATATATATATATATATATATATATATATATATATATATATATATATATATATATATATATATATATATATATATATATATATATATATATATATATATATATATATATATATATATATATATATATATATATATATATATATATATATATATATATATATATATATATATATATATATGTATTTCTCACCATCCATCCTGCTAGGTAGAGCCTGTCAAGTGTTGATCATCCAGAAACCCCTCCTAGGTATTACTGATCTTCGAACAGCGCCGTCTTCTCCACAAACTCCATCGTTTCCCCCCTTGAGACAATCGCCTCCTAAGCAGCATTCCTTCATTTATATATATATATATATATATATATATATATATATATATATATATATATATATATATATATATATATATATATATATATTATATATAATATATATATATATATATATGGGGGTGAAATACTTTTACAACTATAGACAGAAAGTAATAAATAAAAAATAAAAAAAAGTCTTTTGCTTGTAAAATCACCTTAATTTTTTGAGATGAAAATTAAATTCGCTGTGCATATTCCAGGAGAGTTATGGATGTCTGTTATTTACGCAAGGAGGATCTCAAAAACGTTATTATCTCTAACAGTTTTATATATGAGTAAATTATCATTCTCATGTTTTTTGTTGAAAATAGTAACTAAACGGTACAACGTTGGTTGGCTGGTTGGAAATTTTATATTCCTAGAAATTGTTTTTAGGCAATAAGGCTACATTTATCTCACTTTTGTAAGAGGTAAATGTTGAAATGTAAGGAAAAGCAATGAGTAAATATCGAGAAATGGGAGTCTTCCCCCACCCCCCCAAAAAAATAAAATAAATAATTATAGCTCAATCTCTTTACCATTCTTGGTTTTTGGAAGTCGGATGTCATTTGAGAATTAAGTAAGATGAGACTCTCTCAAAGAAAATCGGGTAAAGTTGAGAAAAACGTATGGATGACTGTAAGATAATAATATCGAGATTTCTATTTTCACCTATTTTTTTTTTTTTATTTTTCTTCATAGTTTTGAAAGTTTAAAGCTATTGTAATTATAAGTAACGTTCTCAGGAAGAAAAATAATTGAAAGACTCAGTGATTAGTGTTGAAGTTTGAACTTTTCCGTCCTTTTGTCGAATATTTTCTTAAAAATAAAAAAATAAATAAATAAGTAAAAATTTAGACAACATAGTCAAATAAAATATTTAACTTAAACATTAAAGAAACCAAGTTAAAAATTTGGAATGTGAATTACAATAAAACTTAAATTGTCAAATATAAATACGAGTGTTTTTACATTTAAAAATTGCCTTTCTAATTAAACATAAAGAATGAAATTAAAATAATTATAAATTTATTTTTTAGTTTTTAATACATTATTTTAGAGTAAATGCACGGCACACTAACATTTGTCTACGGGGGGCAGAGCCCCAGTACCCTTGACCCGTGAGTGGTGATGATATATATATATATATCTATTGATTAATAGATATCGATTTATTGTGTCGACAATTTGGACGAGGTGCAAAAAAATGTTGTCGGCCCTTTGACCTTACCAAAACAAGTCGACGTTTTGGACGAATGAAAAAATTTTGTAAATGGCGTGTCGGCCTTTTGACCTGTCGACTATTTTCCCTGTCGACGTTTTGGGATAATCCCTGAAATAATCATATTCTCCTTTTTATTTAAAATTATCATAATAATTTTAAATTCACATATTTGTACTGAAATAAAGAGAAGTTCTATACGAATATTCTACAGTATTTTTTCCTCAATAATTCAAACGATTATTTTTAAAAAGAAATTAAAGAGAAGGTATTGACACATTTAAACACTATATAAAGATTAATATATAGTATATATATATATATATATATATATATATATATATATATATATATATATATATATATATATATATATATATATATATATATATATATATATATATATATATATATATATATATATATATATATATATATATATATATATATATATATATATATATATATATATATATATATATATATATATATATATATATATATATATATATATATATATATATATATATATATATATATATATATATATATATATATATATATATATATATATATATATATATATATATATATATATATATATATATATATATATATATATATATATATATATATATATATATATATATATATATATATATATATATATATGAGCAATTGATCTGTTCCAAGGGAACTGAAGCTTAATAAGGAATAGGAAGACGAAGAATAGTGGTGAAAGTATTTTTTATTTTGGACGTTTCGTTTATCTCTTAACCAATCTTCAGCAATAATAATAATTAAAATCTGCAAAATTAAATTAAAAAACACAATCAATAAATAGAAATGTTAAAAAGTTAGAATTAAAACAAAATTAAATCAAAATCAAGACAAAAACAAAGAAATGACAATGAACAGGACTAAGAGGGAGACATACTTGATTTGACCTTAAAGGAAATGCGTAATGTGATGGGTCAGGTCATGGGAGGTCGGTGTTTAAATAGGAAATTTACAGTATGTGTGTATATAGTTAGTTGGTAATATCGAAATAAAAATTATTGTTTGCAACACCATGTTTCTTAAGAGATAATAAAAAATTATAATAATTAAAATAACAATTAATAAATTGTTAGAAATAATTCAAATTCCTAATAATATTGTAAAAAGGACGATATAATATTATTTATAATAATAATAATAATAATAATAATAATAATAATAATAATAATAATAATAATAATAATAATAATAATAATAATAATGAAAATTATAATAATAAAAATAATAATAATAATAGTAAAAGTAATAGTAATAATAATAATTATAACAGCAATGATAACATATTATAAACAATAACAATTAATGTTAAAAAAGTGTTATTGAAGATTGTTCTTTATTTAATTCCGGTTTCAAATTACAAACATATAAACTTTCCAAGCTTTTCCTAATCAAGGAGTCGCTCGATGAGGCTGTGATTTCATATTTTTTTCCTTGAGTTTGGCTGCTCCATCTCCAAACTGTGAGAGCGGACGGAAGATTGCTCCGATGAAGATAACGGGAATATCGTTCTATGTGACAGACATAAGTGTTTAGAAATACCATAGTATAAGTATTACTTAGTACAATTAAGATATAGGGATTTTATCTGCTTATTTGCATGACCTTGAAATGTTTTGTAGTCTTAGCTCCGCCTATTTTCAAACAAAAGTATTAAAAGCTACTTTGCTACATATGACGTATAAGTGACGTCATAAAACCTGGTGCCTATTTTACTATTATATATATATATATATATATATATATATATATATATATATATATATATATATATATATATATATATATATATATATATATATATATATATATATATATAATAATGCTAATAAAATTCATAATGGTTTAATTTTTTTATTATACCAAAAAATCAAGATGATTTATTAATTAAAAGCCAATAAAAATATAAAATATGTATATATATATATATATATATATATATATATATATATATATATATATATATATATATATATATATATATATATATATATATATATATATATATATATATATATATATATATATATATATATATATATATATAGATAATGGGAAATACAAAACATAATCTGGTACAAAGTTTTTTAAATTTGGAAATTTGGCAACGCTTTTCTTGACATTTTTGTTTTTGTTTAAATTTCAAAGAAACCTGATTTTGTGATTGGTCATGAAAACAAAAACTATCTGTTATTGGAGTCGGGCAATCTAATGACGTAAAAAAATAATTAATAATTGATTTCAATAATAAGCATTATTTTACATATTATTTCTACAAAAAAGATTTAATTAGATTTTAAATGATTAAAAGAAATACAATTTGCTTCTTGAGGGTGTTTATTAAAAAAAAAAAAAAAATAGGCATACACAAAAAGTGCATCACTCTCAATCAGAAAATTATAACATTTATTAATCCTACTAAGTAATACTTATACTATGGAAATACTCAAATTAAATTGTTGGTCTGTTTGGCCTACGTATTGGGGGATTACCGTCCATACACGTATACTTGTATATAACTGAAAATCTTAATCCATGTGGAACCACATCTTTTAGTCTAATAATTTTGAAAATTTTAAGACTATTAGGGATAAAAATAACTGAACTGCCGAAAATGTTCTTTCTAACGAAGATTTTAGTAAATTTATAAGTTTATCAGAGTTAGGACCGTTATAGGGAATTTTCAAATACATCTTTTGTTTGGGAGGGAAATTGAGTAATATCTTATTCCTGACAAAGT
>SEYY01002898.1:0-10000 GCA_009176605.1 Armadillidium nasatum | reverse complement strand
TATTTTTTATTTTTTTTTTACATTTCATGATTATTTAATAGGTAATAGAAGGTCTGTCAAACTATATTTCTATTTAATAATTCCAAAAACTTTAAAAAAAAAACAAAAGTTAAAGCAACAGAACTGTAAATAGCATTGGGTTGAAAGGGATCATCCTTCTTCAAAAAAGCTTGAAAGAGAGCAAGGTTCCATCCGGTACGAAAGTTTGAAAAAACAGATACAAATAATTTTAAAAAGGTTGAGTGCAAGATCTGGAGCGTATGTTTTGAGGACATGAAGGATATATTAAACTCACTATACAAACATAGAAATATTAAGCATAAATGAACTGGAGAGATTATAGAGAAAGAGAAATTGAACCGGAATCGTCTAAGGTGGCAAAAGTTATAGCGAAGAGCTCAGCTTCAGCAGGGGTAAGAGTAAGACAGAAATGGGATAGGAAAAAAGAGTCAAAGTTGCTAACAGAATTAGCATGTTGCCAGAAAGAATCACCCAAAAAATATTACTTCATTTTCAACAGTGAAAAGAATTTTAAGTCCCATGGATTCCAGAATGAAATATAAATAACACGACGACGGTATTTCTTGAAGACAGAATTCCTTATTCGGAAAAGAAAGAAAATAGAATGTATTCTCGATGCTAAAGAGAATCCCTTTGGTTATGCGTCATGAATACTCTTCAAGGAAATTAAGATAAGTTATCGGTATTGCATTTGCAAAAATTCTGATCCTACTCTATCATTAATAAGGAAATTAAACATGGTGTCCACCACAGTTAGGGTAAAAGATCTACATTTCCAGATACACTTCACTTGAAAATGTGGAAGTAAAAGGGAGTTGGGGAAAATGGAGGAAGGAAGGGTGCTCCAGACTTTATCACTAAAGTTAATAAGAATGAGCATAGCGATCACGCCCAGGCTCTTATACATGAACTAATAAATGATGGGACTGTATAGAACGACTTGTCACACGAGCCCTTCTCAAAGAAGGAGGTATACTACGAAAGAATAAAGAAGAACAGTAGTAGTTGATAAGGAGAAAAATTTTAAATTTTTTTATTATATATATATATATATATATATATATATATATATATATATATATATATATATATATATATATATATATATATATATATATATATATATATATATATATATATATATATATTGTCCTTTCCCCAATTCTCTTACTACTTTTCATTAATGACATTCTCTCTATTACTTCATCATCTATCCACTCCTATGCTGACAACTCCACCTTCATTACTCCTTTCACTCGGAAGCAGTCAATTAACAGCACTTAATTGTTGCACGAAAGGTGGCCTTGGAGCAACTAACCGCTAATCTTTTTCGTATTTCAAATTGAAATAGAGAAAACATGGTCGCTTTCAATGCCTCAAAAACTCAATTCCTCCATCTTTCTACTCGACACAACCTTCCTCACAACAATGACATCTTCAAAAACACTCGACTCAAACCTTCATCTGTCTTTAATATTCTCGGTGTTTCATTTTCTCGTGATCTTTCATGGAAATATCACATTACTTCTCTTTCTAAATAAGCTTATATGAGGTTGGGTGTTCTGAGGCGCTTTCGTAATTTTTTTACGACACCCCAGTTGCTTGCTCTTTAGAGGGATGTTGTTCACCCTTGTATGGAGTACTCCTCACTCATCTCGGGTGGTTGCACACATACAACACTTCTTTAAAAGGTGGAGTCTAGGGCCTTTCGTCTTGTAAACTCTTTTGCTCTTACTAACTCTCTCCAATCTCTTTCTATCCGTCGAATTGTTGCGTCACTCTCTCTACACTATCACTATTATAACGGGCACTGCTCTTCTAAACTCTCACGTCGCATACCTCCTCCATTGAGAAGAGCTCGTGCGACACGACTTTCTACACAGTCTCATCCTTTCTCTGTCCAACTCTCTGACCCCAGACTTAATTGCTATGCTCAATCTTACATGGTTCTACTGGTAAAGTCTAAACACACTCCCTTTTTTCTATTTTCCCAACTTCCTTTGACTTACACACTTTTAAACGTGTGTATCGGGTCATGTCGGCCTTTAACAACTAGGACCTGATAGTTTCCCAACTCCCGTGAATATTGGTAGGCCTTTGGTCTTTGTCCACCGGAAGATATATATATATATATATATATATATATATATATATATATATATATATATATATATATATATATATATATATATATATATTATATTATAATATATATTATATATATATAGGTGTATGTATGTGAGTGTATGTGTGTGTGTGTGTTTTCTTAACACAATCTTTTATGTCAATAAGTTTGGAAAGGTATGGAAATGTATAAAGAAAAAGAATTGCAGATAATAATAATAATAATAATAATAATAATAATAATAATAATAATAATAATAATAATAAAAATAATAATATACTACAAGAATCATCTTAAGAAGAAAATGAATAAGAAAAAGAAAAGAATAAGAAAAAGAACTCCAAAGTCCATTTAGGGTTAATAAAAACAAGACTTTCAAAGAAATGTATAAAATTGACTTGCCTTCACCCCTCCCCCTCTCCCCCTCTTTTCCCTCTTAGAAAATACCAATACCCTCCCCCCATCTTTCTTCCCCATTCCAAAAAAACAAATAAGTTAAAAAATATAAAAATAGAAACTTTCTCCAGAGTCTTTTAAAAGGAATAAAAATATATTTATATTGCATCTAAATCGTCGAGATTCGAAGACTGTCTCTCCAATTTGCATAAAAAGAATAAAAAAAAATTTCTTCCTTGACCACAGGTCATTTTTAAGGTGCCAACAGGATTTCTCCCTTAACCCCCCACCCCCTCCCTCCCTTCTCGGAAAGAGGGGAACCTTAAAAAAGACCCAGGGAAAGAGAAAGAATCCAGTTGGGTCAATTTTATTTTCAGTTGGAACCAATTTTATCCTATAGGGTCCCGATGAGTTCCAATGAATCCCAAATTACTTCCGACCATTTATGCTTCACTGTTGGCATCCACTCCCCCACCATCACCCCCCCACTCCACTGACCTTTCTTTATTATTTTCACTTTTATTTAAAACATTTTATTGTTGGAAAAATTTATTTTTACCACTTTATGTATTATCCCTATGCAATATATATATATATATATATATATATATATATATATATATTATATATATATATATATATATATATATATATATATATATATATATATATATATATATATATATATATATATATATATATATATATATATATATATATATATATATATATATATTATATAATATAATAATATATATATAATATATATATATATATATATATATATATATATATATATATATATATATATATATATATATATATAATATATATATATATATATATATATATATATATATATATTATATATATATATATATATATATATATATAATATATATATATATATATATATATATATATATATATATATATATATATATATATATATATATATATATATATATATATATTATAATATTATATATATATATATATATATATATATATATATATATATATATATATATATATATATATATATAAGTAGAACAAACACTACCGGTGGGTAAAGGTCGATGGTCACCAGATTCTATCGGAGCTGGGAGAAATCCTAAAGCAGATTATTTTTAAAGGTCGATATGTCACGATACACAGCGCTGAAAAGTGTGCAAGTCAAAGGAAGTTGAAAAAATAAATAAAAAAAAGTGTGCTCCAGACTGTAACAGGAGAATACATTGAGAAGAGCTCGAACGTCACGCCTTTTCTACACATTCTCATCCTTTCTCTGTCCAACTCTCAGACCCCAGACTTATTCGCTGTGCTCAATCTTACATATAATCTACGAGTAAAGTCTGGAACACACTCCCTTTATCTATTTTCCCAACTTCCTTTGACTTACACACTTTCAAGCGCCGTGTCTGGACATGTCGGCCTCTAATGATCTGGATAGGAATTTTCCAACTCCGGTGGAAATTGGCAGGGCTCCGGCCTTTGTCCACCGGAGTAGATAAAAAAATTTGAGCATAGAGGTGAAATCTTGGGTCAAAAAATTGGACAGATAAAGGATGAGAGTGTGTGGAAAGGCAAGTACCGTCCAAACTCTCATCAAAGGACGAGGTATACAACTAGAAAGTTCAGAAGTGTCCATTGTAATAGCGATAATATAAGGACAGTGATACAAAAGTACGACGGCTAGAAAGAGATCGGAGAGTTTGTGAGAGGATGAAAGTTAGCAAGATGAAAAGCCTTAGACTCTACCTTATCAATGGAGCGTAGTATGAGCTGAATCACCCAGATATGTTAAGAATCCTCCATACAAGGATTTAAGATGTTTCCAATTCTCCATGTTAAGAAGAAATTTGAAAACTTTGGAAGAGCAAATATTAAAGCTATAAGATGATAGTTTTGAGGTTTGAAAGGGATCCCTCTTTTCGACACAGCCTGAATAAGCGTACTTTTCCTGCAGGAAAGGAGAGACAAAACAGTTCTCTGAGGTAGGGTATAAGTTCCGAAACATTTCTAAGAACCAAAGGAGGGATATCATCAGGACCATGCGCCTTCTTATATTCTTTGTGATAAACTCTTTTGAAGAAATTACAATGGAAGTCATAAATGAGTTGGAGTGGGAAGAGAAGGAGAAATTGCTCCGGAATTTTCAAGAGTAGAATTATCTTTAGCGAAAGGAAAAAAAGCGGATGTGTTGTCTGATGATGCTTGATTATGGAAAGAGGAAGAAATAAAACTATAGTTGATTTTTTTTTTTTGCAAAATGCCAGAAAGAGAAGAAAGAGGAGCCAGAAAGGTTATTTTTTACATTTTCTACGGAGGAAAGTGTTTTTTTAATATAACGGAGAATAGTTTATACACGATTTCGGGACAAAATATAAATAATATAAGTTTCTGGACTTTATGACGATGGTAATTCAGGAAGCATCCAAGTTACGAATGACACGAGAACAAAGTTTGAATATGTGAAAAATGTTTATTAGTTTTAGTTAAAGGGAAAGAATATGGAACGAACACTTCCATGTCAGAAAAAAATCACCTCTATAGTGCGTTCTGCACATTCCAAGGGACCCTTCTTGCAGAAGCAGGAATCATTCCACGAAAAATTGAAGTAATAAGACCGCAAGTCCGACCAGTCAGCAACAGAGTAGTGCCAAATACGTTTCCTCGCTTTAAGGCCAGGCAGGTTCACCAGATGTATCTTGAGCATTAGAAAAAAGTCATTGACAGTGATTAACACTAAAATCATATAAAATAATGGTGTGTTCTATTAATGAGGTTAAATAGTAGAAGAATATAGAATATTCAGTAGAATTAGGTGATAAATAGACATAACAGATGAATTTAGTAGTGGAATGGAAAGAATAGAGTAAAGAAATCAGGAAAATCCAAATTAAAAACATGAGAACAGACAATATAGAGTCATAGAGTAAAGAAATCAGGAAAATCCAAATTAAAAACATGAGAACAGACAATATTCTTGTTTACAAATGCGCAACATATGCCACTGACTAAAACTTCTAGATAGGGACAATAGAGGGAAAATAGTAGATTTTGCTGTCTGAGCTCTAAAGCACCTGAGTTTCAGTCGAGAGAAGAGTTGAGGTTAAGAGGAGAAAAGGCGACGTTCAACAAAGTGAGAATTAACATAAAGACCGAGAATGTTGCAGGAATTGATGAAGAAAGAAAGCCGCGCACCAAAATTATTCAGTAATTATTTAACCGTATACCAACCCCATCACCGTAAGCTGTCAACTCCCAAATGGTAATGGATGGACGGGTGGCTAATGGGCTATTTTTGGAAGTCGCCTCTGTTGACTTCTTCAAGGCTAATCTTATGTTATTTTATTTATTTTAAGTAATGTAATGGGTCAGTGTTTATGATATGTGAATATAGGATTGCTACTCCTTAATATAAGTGTAGGAAGAGGTGTAGATGTGTGCGGAAAAGGGGAAAATCATTGAGCTTCAGAGTACAGTAGTATATTTCCTAACACTCCATGTGCCCATTGAGGGGTAATCTCATAGCTTCGAACGGCGATGCGTCCCCTCACTCTCCATATATATATATATATATATATATATATATATATATATATATATATATATATATATATATATATATATATATATATATATATATATATATATATATATATATATATATATATATATATATATATATATATATATTAGTGATGGATCGGATGTCATATTTTCCAATTTGCGGAATGCGGATGCAGATGCGGATGTTGAATTTTGGAGAAGTGCGGATGCGGATGCGGATGTTGAATTTTCGAAAGTGCGGATGCGGATGCGGATGCGGATGTTGAATTTTCGAAAAGTTCGGATGCGGATGCGGATGCGGATGTTAATTTTGATGAGGATGCGGATGCGGATGCGGATGTTAATTATATATATATATATATATATATATATATATATAATATATATATATATATATATATATATATAATATATATATATATATATATATATATATATATTATATATATATATATATATATATATATATTTCACTATCACCTTTCCCACTTTCGTGAGGTGGTGCCAGCCACAATTCCCTTACAAACATAACTATTCTTACCTTTTCAACGCTTTCACCACCTCCCTCCATCTCTGTCTCCACAAATCTTCTACCCTCGTCTAAACTCAAATTCCTTCCATCAAAATCACTCTCACTCCATCCATCCATCCCCACTTCGGCCTTTCCCTACCCCTACCCTTCCCCTATCTACATCGGATCTACGTACCTTGCCAACCATTCTGTTCTCTTTCATTCTTCACATATGTCCAAACCATTTTAGCACATCCTCCTCCTCTCTATCAATTAACCCTTCTTCCATTTACAACATCTCCCATATTCTTTCAATTCTAATCCTATCAATCCTTCTCAATTTATATATCGCTCTCAAATCTTTCATCTCAAAGACATTGAAACTTTTTCTCGACCGAGCATTTATCGTCTATGTTTCACACACATACAATACAGAAGGTGAACACATACATTCAAACATTCTTATCTTTATTTCTTTCGAAATTTTTCCTTTCTTCCATCCTTTTCTTAGGTCCCCCCAATACTTTCATTCCTTCTACCACTCTGTTCTTTATTCCTTTTTCCATCCCACCCTTACCTTCCACCCAACATTACTAGATATTTGAATTCATTCACCTCCAAGTTTCCATTCTCACACTTCTACAAACCAATTCCTCCCTCCACATTTCCCCATCCCCACCTCCAATCCTCATAACTTTATTCTTCGCTGGATTGAATTTCAATCTCGTGTTTGCACATTTCCCTTCAAACTCTCTCACAAGTATTCTCATCTTTTCTCCAGATTCTGCCACCAACACATGCCGCATCATCTGCAAAAAGTAAAACATTCACTTCACATTCACCCTCTATATTTCTCAACGTAATACTCTTCCCTTCTCTCTCCATTTTTCTAAGTAAACCATTCATCAATAGATTAAATAACATGGAGATATTACAAACCCCTGTCTCAATCCCACTCCTATGCTAAACCAATCCGATAGTTCTCTCTTCACCCTCACTTTGATCTACATTCGCATATATATATATATATATATATATATATATATATATATATATATATATATATATATATATATATATATATATATATATATATATTTATATTTATTATATTGCGGTTGGATCGGATGTCATATTTTAATTTGCGGATGCTGTGTTGGTAATTTTTTGCGGATGCTGATGCGGATGCGATTTGGATGCGATGTTGATTTTTGAGAAGTGCGGATGCGGATTTATTGTATATGTATGTTATTTTTATGCGGATAATATATAATATAAATATATACTATATATATATATATATATATATATATATATATATATATATATATATAATTATATATATATATATATTATATATATATATAAGAGGCGAATGTTTCCTTTCCTTGAGGAAGGGAGGAACTCGAAAAATTAATTCCCCTTCTTATAATTAATGTAAAGCCGATGTAAACAAAGCCAAGCTACAATAAGACTTATAAACATAAGTACTCTTTATGCGAATTTTAATGAACTAAACTTTTCTCTTCTTTTAAGAGACTGAGCCTCATTGGGTGTGTTTGGGTGTATGTGTCGTGTGTGTGTGTGTGTGGTGTGTGTGTGTGTGTGTGTGTGTGTGTGTGTGTGTGTGTGTCGTGAGTGTGTATTTTTAGCCTTAAGAAAGCTAAATGTTGAAATGAAATAGCTTCAGGCTGATAATGGAGATCTTTTTGCTCTTCTACTGTGTATTTGTTTATCTACCTTTTTATTTACCTATTGTCATATCTACTGTTTAACTATCTACCTCTATCCTTCTCTCTCTCTCTCTCTCTCTCTCTCTCTCTCTCTCTTATATAATATATATATATATATATATATATATATATATATATATATATATATATATATATATATATATATATATATATATATATATATATATATATATATATATATATATATATAAAGAATGGGCCAGATTTGCGATTTTCCGGTCGGATAGGTTCACTAGTTTCACTAACCCCATTCTCTTAACAAAGAACTGCATTCACTCTTCCAATGCTTCTTCCTATAAATTAACCCACGAATTATCGGAAAAAAACTCATTCTCGATTGGTTCACTCCTCTCATTCATACAGAGATATCCTTCCTGACTTGCTACAATCCTCTGCGGTATTTAGCTTTACGTGCGAGGGATGCAACTCCTTCTTCGTGGGCCACATGCGCCTACAACTTCAACTACGGTCCACAAGCATAGGGAACATCCCTCCTCAGCACCCGAACACTCCTTCATCCGTAAACACACAGACTCTTAATAATCCATTGCGATTTTCCGACTTTACCATTCCTCTATCTGCACCTTCTGAATCCGATCGTAAAATACTCGAATCACTCTTCATTTAAAAACTTCAAACCCAACTTAACACAACTATCTCCTCCATCACTCTTCTCATCTCATGGCTTCTCGCCCCCCCCCTCATCTTCTTTTCGTTTCTTTCTTTCTTCTTCTCCTCCCAACGTTTCCCACTTTTAATATCTCCCCCTACCTACCCTTCTCATCTCCTATACCCTTCCCTCTATACTACATTCCTATATATTTATATTCTTCCTAATTACATTGCACATCCAACCAACTAAATCATAATCTCCTCATTTGCACTATTTAATTAACCGTCTTTCAACCAAGTCTACTGCTATACTTATTGCTGATTGTGCATAATACAACCTATTCATACTTAGTGTATCCTATATACCATATTATATATATTTATAACCCTAACTAACAACCATTTTATATTATATTTATAACCATTTTATTTCATTCAATATATAAATCATACTTCATAATTATATGCTTACTTTATTTAAATATTCTTTTTTCTGCTTGTAGATTATTATTGAAAATGGGCATAGTTGTCTCGAAACGTCAAATTAAATTTTATTTCTTAAATAATAACAATATGTTTAAATAAAAATTAACTTAAATTTTTTATTTTTTGAAATTGCTTCCAATATCTGCGCATTGCTTCCAATATTGTTTTTACTATATATATATATATATATATATATATATATATATATATATATATATATATATATATATATAATATATTATATATATATATATATATTATATATATATATATATATATATATATATATAATATATATATAATATATATAATATATTAAGGGATGGAGCGATAAAAAATTTTTTACCGATACCGATACCGATACCGATACCTAAAAAAGATACCGATCGATACCGATACAGTATCGGAAAATATGCCGATACTTCCGATACCGATACTTCACTCATTTTATATTATATATATATATATATATATAATATATATATATATATATATATATATATATATATATATATATAT
>SEYY01002897.1:2500-43008 GCA_009176605.1 Armadillidium nasatum | reverse complement strand
TAATTTTAGACAAATAATTGTCTTAATTTTGTATCGTAATTGAATAATTAATTTATTATAGAAATTATTAAAAGGTTTTTAAGGTCAAAATGGAAATTAAAAAAACTCTTCCCAAAATATATTTGTTTTAAGTGATTAGATATGGCTTCTTAGGAATTTTTATTTGCCATATGATAACTCCATTGTAGGTCACTACCAATGAAACTAGTTTATATACTATATAATATATATATATATATATATATATATATATATATATATATATATAATATATATATAATATATATATATTATATATATATTATATATAATAATATATATATAGTGTGTGTGTTTTCGTATGTAATTGGTGATTTGAGTCTTTTAGAGTAACAACACTTGAAAAAAACATAAATGAGAGCATGCGAAGCCAAAATGGTTATTTAATCGAACCATTCCATTCCCAGCCATCATTTCACTTGCATTACAAGTTAAATGAAATATTTGAATCTTGGTCAATGCCAAGTAATAATTTTTATTATAAAGGTTTAGAGGATTGGAATTTTTTAAAAAAAAAAATAATTAAACCTGAAGAGATGTTCTATTAATTCAGTCTGAAAATCTGTGAAGTGGTAAAATAGTATTGGGATGTTTAACTTTAAACATTGGTAATAGTTAAGTCTATCCCAATGAGTTTTCATTTTTTACCATATTGAAAATAGACAAAAATATGCAGAAATACATTGCACATATTTAAGCACAGAAAAGTAAAAAAAAAATTGTTTACTCTGAATGGTTAATCAATTGTTCTTCAAATGTTTTCGCAAAATACTTGAATACCAGGTTGCTATATTTGTCCTTAGATCTTTGTTTTAGTAATTTTTGGGGTAATTTGATTTGGCATGAACCTCTATTTTTCACTATATTGAAAATATGAAGTCAAAATATGTTTAAATGTATTCTACATATACTTTTACTTTTTGCTCAGAATGGTGAAGCAACGGTTCTTAGACTGTCCTTCATTTGTACAAAAATAGCAAAACCAATTGAATACTAGGTTGCCATATTTGTCATTTGACTATTGTTATTTTTCTGCAATGTACTAAAACAAAAAGTTCATATATAATAAATATAAAATATATCAATGCAGATTTTGGTATTTGTATATTATTATAACTTTCATATTATTATTTAGTTTTCTAGCGTACATAGTTCAACTTATCAAACCTGAATGACTGAAGTTTTCCATTTAATACAGGCCTAAATGATTGATGGAATGTTGCTATGGCATACAGGCCTACTTCTGTATTACACCATATATATATATATTTTTTATTTATTTATTTATTTTTTTATATCACCTCTGGTGGGCAAAGGCCAGTGGCCTACTACAATTCCACCAGAGTTAGGGGGAAAAACGGAAGAATGGTCAAATTAAAGGCTGACGTGACCTGATACACAATGTTTGAAGGTGTGTAGTTATAGGAAGTTGGAAAAATAGAAGGGAGTGTGTTCCAGACTTTACCGGTAGAGTACATGTAGGACAGAGCATTGCGGTTGAGTCTGGGGTCAGAGAGTTGGACAGAGAAAGGATGAGACTGTGTGGAAAGTCGAGTCGCACGAGCCCTTCTCAGAGGAGGAGGTATGCGATGAGAGAGTTCAGAAGAGCAGTGTCCATTGTAATAGCGATAGAAAGAGAGAGTGACGCAACAATTCGACGGGCAGAAAGAGATTGAAGAGAGTAAGAGCAGGAGAGTTGATGAGACGAAATGCCCTAGACTCCACCTTCTCTAGGAGAGCTGTATGTGTGGAACCACCCCAGATGTGCGAAGCATACTCCATACAGGGGCGAACAACACCCCTATACAGAGCAAGCAACTGGGGTGGAGTGAAGAAATACTTAAGGCGCCTCAGAACACCTAACCTCTTAGAAGCTTGTTTAGAAAGAGAGGTAATGTGATCTTTCCAAGAAAGATCATGAGTAAAGGAAACACCGAGAATATTAAGAACAGATGAAGGTTCTGAGTTGAGTGTTTTCGAAGAAGATATCATAGTTGTGTGGAAGATTGTGTCGAGTAGTGAGATGGAGGAATTGAGCTTTGGTGGCATTGGAAACCACCATGTTCTCTCTGCCCCAATTAGAAATACGAGATAGATCAGAGGTCAGCTGCTCCAAGGCAACCCTCCTTGCATCTAGTAACTGTTGTTGAGAGGGGCACCTTTCAAATTGAAAAGAGTAATGAAGGGTAGAGTCATCAGCATAGGAGTGGATAGGAGATGAAGTGACAGAGAGGAGGTCATTAATGAAAAGTAGAAAAAGTGTTGGGGATAGGACAGATCCTTGAGGAACACCACTATTAATAGATTTAAAGGAAGAACGGTGGCCATCTACAACTGCTGCTATAGAACGACCGGAAAGGAAATCAGAGAGAATGATAGATTCCGAAAGAGGGAAGTTTGGAAATCAAAGCCTTGTGCCAGAATCTATCGAAAGCTTTCGAAATGTCTAGCGCAACAGCAAAAGATTAACCAAAATGCCGAAGAGCGGAGGACCATATATATATATATATATATGGTGTAATAGGCAGGAGGCCTGTATGCTACAGCAACATTCTTATCAATCAGTTATCCCTGTATCACATGGCAAACTTTGTTTATTCAGGTTATGGTAAGTTGAACTAAATATGCTAGAAAACTAAATAATAATATTAATAGGCATAAATGAAATGAAAGCTAAATAATAATAATACAGATTTAAAAAATTTGCATTGATATATCAATATTTGATCTGGCATGATACCTCTCTCTCTCTTGAAAAAGAGAGAGATGGAAAATTGAATTAAACTGTTAACTAAAGTAAAAAGAAAATATATATATATTGAAAAGAAGTTGTCACTTACAATATACAGGTATACCTTGGTAATACAGTGGGTATGGTTCCAGACCACCGCAGCAATGCGAGAGTCACTTGCTTTTTTTCACTCGCTACAACAAATGAATACCTTAAAACTTGTTTACACTATCATTTATTATTTGCGCAATAGCACTAGGCTAAAAAAAAGTTTCAATTTAATAATAAAATACATAATGAAAGGTAAATAAAATAAAAATAATAAATTTTAGCTTTAAAAACTTTATTAATATCATTGAAGGAAGTTGAAGGGCATTAGTGAGACTCGTCATCTTCTTGCTTGGTGGAGAGTCTAGTGTTAATGTTGATGGTTATTGAGGCGATGATGGCTGTTGAATGATAGGATTTGAAGGTGCGGGTATTTGCAGCACTGGCTTAAAATAAGATATCAATGATGTTTGCTTCATTGAGCATCTCTTTTTTTCTCTCTAAGAATTTCAGTGTAGCATGTAATGTCGTTTAGCAATCTTTTGCCAACTTTCGAACTTCTCTCAAAGCTATTGTCAGTTGATTCAAATCCTTTCACAACTGTATGCAGTAGGCCTACATAATGCTCTAAATCTTTTGTAGACATTTTCCTTGATTTCATGCCAAAAAATATTTTCGTGCTGTATGAGCGAAGCACCGTAAAATGAGGTACCTGTATATATATATATATATATATATATATATATATATATATATATATATATATATATATATATATATATATATATATATATATATTGTAATACTTTTTTACAAATTTAAGGGGGCTATTGAGGAATATGATGGGGATAGAGAATCTATAAAGATTAAATGTAGACCTGTAAATCTGGAATCAATAAAAGATACCAAATCGATGTTACAATAACTTCTCAATGGCTCTAACCTCCGCTAATACCAAAAAATATGTATAAAATAAAGCACCACCACATACCAGATAATTAATGTAGAATAGCGACCCAGTTTAGAAAAATGAGTGATTCTTCGCTGTCTAACTTCCAAAATGCACAAGCTTTAGGATGGATAATGAAATGAAGAAGTCGAAAGAAAGTGCTTAAAGTCTCTCACAAGGACACAATTTACATGCAAAAATAAAAATAACAAATCATTAGTAACTGTGCAACATGTCCACACATGTAAGTGAAAGCAAGAGAGGAAATAGTTACCTTCATACAGGTGGGAAGAGTCCTCCTACAATAAACCTTCCACTCACATGCTGGAGAAAGAAATGAGCAAGCAAGGGTTATACCAATTCAATAAAAAAAAATATATAATGTATACAAAAAGATATTTCCTATAATTTCTATATGCAAGAAAGCAATGCACCTATATGCAATAAATATGTATGATTTGATTATATAATAAAAAGATAGCACTCTGCACATTCAATGCGCAAACATTCCAATTCCTTTGAATCTCTCACACACAAAAAAATAAATAAATTTGGTAAATAAATAATAAATATATATATAAATATATATATTTATATTCATTTAATAAATTCCAATAGAACTTGTAATATTATGTACATATAAGCATATGATTATGCAAATGAAATTCTCATACCCATATATATATATATATATATATATATATTATATATATATATATATATATATATATATATATATATATATATATATATATATATATATATATATCTCTTAGAGATTTAAGTACTTTAAATTGTTCTTCTTTAAAAAAAAATATATACACTTTAAATAAATCATTGAAGGATGCTGACCTTCATTTTTGTAGAACACTCTCTGTTTCTTATATATCAAAAATTCCTTTATGGAGCCTCAATGCAAACTAAAGGAATAAGTCCAATGAGATATATAGTCTTTTTAGGAATGGGGATTAATGTTTATAATGTCCAAAACACAAATGTTTCACAATTCAGACTGTCTTTAGAGAGGTATATTATTTGAGACCAATAAGAAGAGATTGGCTTCCTTAGTTTTAATATCCAAAAACAGATAACTAAGAGACCTCCAGAGCAGGTATGAATAATGAAGCCTCCAGAAAAAATGAAAATAGGCTCCCACAACGGATTCCTACAAAAATATTGGTAATATTTATAAATTTAGAGTTTAATTAATGTACCAAGATGAACTATAATTACATGATATTTAATTTTGACAAAAACTATTTGATGATAAGAAAAACTAAAACTAAGCATATCTCACACTAAGATGTTATCCTTGATAAATGGAATTATTGGGCGATAAAGTTCAGGAACACAGCTACTTTAGTCTTCTAGAATAAACAAGCAGTTTACATCAGTACAGTGGATATAGATGGATAAGACACTCAAAAAAAAAAACAACTATAATTATCCTACCTTAAACTTTCCTGTTCGTAATATAAATCAGATATGACTGGCAACAATAAAAGTTTTTATGAAAGTATAAGATTATGCGATACAGGCAATAAAGAATAATAGATTATTAAATGTTCACACTTTCTCTTAAGTAATAATCAATGCCAGTAAGTCAACATATATTAACTACTAACTTCTGAAAATAAAAGAAAAGAACCTTGATAATAAATAAAAAAAAACTATATATATATAGGTATGTGTAGAAAGTACACAAAAACTAAAAAAAATAGGAAATTGGGAATTTCCCAACAATATATAATATATATAATATATATATATATATATATATATATATATATATATATATATATATATATATATATATATATATATATATATATATATATATATTTTTTTGCTGTTTAATTAAATTTTTTCTTTTACTTTAGTTCACCCTTTAATTCCATTTTATCTTTTAAATATAGAAAAAGGAGACTTCTGAGAATGTTGTTGTTACTAAAAGTGTATAATGGGACAGTTTAAAAGATAATTTCATTTTTGCAGCATAAATAGTATATATTTTTTTTTTTCTTTCTATGATGTATTTATATTTCTCTTCCATGAAAGAAAAGTATGTGTAGAATGCATTTAAACATATTTTGACTTCATATTTTTAATATAGTGAAAAATAGAGGTTTAATACCAGATTGAATAATTACCATTTTTTTTTTTTTTTTTTTACTTAACCAGGTTATACCTGTTAGTAGGTATAGATTTACCCTTCAAGTGAAGGTTAGGTTAAGCTGAACTAGTTTGTTAGATTTTACAAATTATTAAATCTAACAAACTAGTTCAACTTAGCCTCGACTTGAAGTGTAAATATATTCCTACAACCAGAATAGGTCTAACCTGATGAATGCTATCTCCCAACTAAAAAAAAAAATTGTTAAAAAATAAAGAATAGTCTAAGGACAAATATAGCAAAAAAAAATCTGCACTTAAATATATATGCATTGCAGCAATATTTTCAATAATGTAAAAAAAACAAAAAAAAAAAAAACAAGCTAATTGGGATAGATTAAACTATTTTTTTTTTTTTTTAATGTAAATAAAGTATATTTTAGAAAAAATTAATTTGGAAATAGAAAAGCATGGCACATAAATTTGTGTATAGAGTACTCTGTACCCACTCTTGTCAGCCTGTGAGCAAGTGATTGTTTCATCACCACGTTCTAGGGTATAGAATATGGAAACTTACTACTGTAGTTTATTAATTTGTGCCATGCATTTGTATCTTTGGATTCATTTGTGAATGTGATGAAAACTTAACGAAGTTCAGAAACTATTTGTGTATTCTAAAAATATCTGAAACAAAAATTTTATAATATTGGTGTTACAAATTTTAAGATTGTGTCCTTTCTTCTGAAGTATCAGAAATCCATATTGACATTTGTTCATTTTAAAGAATTTCAGAAAATTTAGCTCAAATTCTTTATTACCAACGAATAGGAACATATTCTAATACTTTGGAGAAAGAAAGGACACTTATTTGGCATGTTGTAACTTTTTGTTTTTGTTTTAGTTGTTCTGGTTGTTCAAGAGTGGTAGACCATGCTAGTGATTAGATATCAAAAGTTTGGTCAAATCCCCAAAACTTTAGAATCATATATATATATATATATATATATATATATATATATATATATATATATATATATATATATATAATATATATATATATTATATATATTGACCTGGAGAAGGTGTATGAAACCACTTGGAGAACTGGCATACTTTTAATAATTTTGGTTGTGGATGCCTTTTTATCCAGGGCTTCCTGGTCAGGAAATCTATTCAAAGTCCTATACTCCTCAGTCCTGTTCCATCACTTCTTCTGGATGAGGGCATTTCATATGGTAGTTTTCTGTTATATTATTTTCACATGGATTTAATAACCTGAATACCTGATCACTTAATCCTTTCAAAAAAAAAGTTCTTGTACGTGGATGATCTGGCTCTACACAGCTGGAGCTAGACTGAGAAATCTTGAATGGCTCTAACTTCCCATTAAGATCTAATCAGATTAGAGTGATTTATTTCCAAGGTGTCCACTTCTGTTTCCAAAAACTAAAGCTGTACTCATTATGTTTTAGAAAAGGGAGGAGAGGAATTCTTTAACTTTCTCATCCTAATTTGGTGTTATACAGTTCTCCCATCCCAGTTGACTAACAGGTCAATTTCTTAGTCTTTCACTGAGTACCTTACATATCCACCCCACAGTAAGCATTTGCAGATGTTATTCTATCAACCTCTTGCACTCTCTCACCTCCAAGGCCTGGGGTGCTAATCACAAATATCTCCTGAGCATCTACTCTGCCATCCTTGCAAAGCTGTGCTATGGCTACATGGTATATGGCCAGACCTTCCAACATTTACTTCATCTGCTGGATCCTTTTTAAAATGAAGAGATCTGAATAACTACAGGAACATTTTGTTCATCACAAAGTGAACCTTAAGTTTGAAGCTAATGTAATGCCTCTCTATAGCAAGAATGTATTGTGCCTAAGCTGTACAAGACAGTAACATTTTAAATATCCACTTTCAAATGGTACTGTGCCACACATATTACACCAATCATTCCTCCTGTACATTTCTGGCTTTTTCCATATGTTCAACCCTATTTTCACTCCAAATCCAGCCGGTCTGCTACATTGCTGAAGGTATCCTTCCTGCCCCAGCACAGTATTTCACAGTGAGTGTTCCAGTATGTACAGATGTATCCAAAATAAGGGATGATGATTGTACATATACTCTTTCCTGATTGTAGCCTCCTGTACTCCATTCCTACCAATGTTTAAGTCCTTTTGAACTCATTGCTGTACTAATAGCCCCCTCAGATTTTAATCCTTGATCTGAACCAATAGTTTACTAAGACACTCAGTACCCTTCAAGCTCTACTGGCTCCTTAGTCAAAGAATATGTTTTGTTTCAAAAGTCCAACAGTTTCTTCATCTTCTCTCCCACACAAAACAATTCACACTGCTGTAATCCTTTCCTTCAATGTAGAGGTTGAAAGAGAGGCCAAACAGGACTTCATCTCTCCCATTAAGCAGCTCTAGGTATCTCCCACCTTGACAGGGTTAGGGTTACCTCTCTGACTACCATGCACACTGCCAAGGATTTATGTCATGCTGAACTGGTGATTAGTAAGGGATAAGCTAGGAAAAATAAAACCTAAAATAAGCAAGTAGTCATCTTCACACATGTAACTGTCAACAAGAGGTCATCCTTACACGTATCAGCACTGGCTACACCAACCTTGCACATAGCTACTATATGTCTCAAGATTGTCCTTTCTCATGTCAATCTTGCCCTCAACACCCTGAAATCAGTTCAACACATCTTAGTTACTTGAAAAGTTGCACTCTATTCATATTTGATACTTTCCCAAAATTCTACACCTACCCTCTGATAAATTATAACATATCCTTATTGATTTATACTGAATATATAAATTTTTTTTTATATATAAATACTATTTGGCACATCATTAGTTAATACTTCATTGATTATTCAAAAGTGGTGCTATATACTTCGTTAGGCTTCCTTTAATTAATGCATTTATATTTAGTTTGTATTTATGGCTTCTGTAGAGTTGAAATTAGTTGGGTTAGATTAAATAAAGTTTATGCAAACTTGCATAGGCCTTGAATAAACTTTTAAATTGCCAAATTAAGTGGTACCTCCATGTAGAAGGTAGGGATACAAGTTTAGACAATATGAAGCTTAGACAAGTTCAGAGTTCAATTAAAGATTACCCCATTTCCATCAATTTTAGAAACATGCCAACATATTTTTACTCTGTAGAAATTGCAAATAATTCGATGGAAATACTTTAAAAAAAAAAAAAAAAAAAGTGTGGAACATCACTCTTGTAAATAAAGACATTAAATTTTTGCTATAAAAAGTAATGTCAATATGCCAACTTCCATAATGGAGTAATCAGTTGTCTGTCTATCTTGATTTTTGAAAACCTGATATATATATATATATATATATATATATATATATATATATATATATATATATATATATATATATATATATATATATATATATATATATATATATATATATTATATATATATATATATATTATATATATATATATATGTGTGTGTGTGCGTGTGTAAAGTATTGACAACAAAATTATAAAAGTTCTTACCCTTAAAGAATATTTTTCTACAATCCCCAAAATAACCTAAAATTGATAACACCATAATTAATAATAGGTGGAGCCCTTCTTTCTAATTTCACAGTCAACTTGTTCAAAAATGTTGAAAGCCAGGTTTTAGAGGATTTTTTTTATGGCAGTGTTGTACCAATCATTACAGACTTTGGATTCCAGATTTGACAATATTCAGGTGACTTAAGTTCCTCAAAGACCTGTCATGGTTAATCATGAAAATATGGGGATTTTGATCTTGCCAATCATGATAATATGGTACATATCAGTATCTCTAAGCCTATATTACAACACTTAGCCATTTGATAAAGGAGTAATCATGCATGAAAAAAAAAAAAGTAGCTCTGGCTTTCTCAAAGGAAATCTCCAATACATCATTTAGCATTTCATAATAGCTGTATTGGTCCTTTTCTTGGTTTTTAGGAATAACTAATATCTCTATACCCCTATAGCTAAGGAACTATATTCCATAACACTAGTAGGGTGTTTTATAGATACACATGTCTATTGAGGGAGAGTGGGATTAGAACCAATGAATGGTATATTCTGTTCAAGCCATTGTCTGTCTCAAAAGGTTTATATCAAGTCCTGTAAAAAAAATTTTTTTTTTTAATAGTCTTAGTAATCATTGATGGTTTACTAGGGTTTCGGTTCATCACATTTAAAGTTCTGAGACTCTTTGTGGGCAACCAAACTTTCATTTTGGGGTAGGGCATTGCATAGTTACTTTCATCCCTAAAATGTTTCGCTAAGCATTGCACTGTTCTGCTCTTTTTTTTATTTGCAGCTTTATACACTGATCAATGTCTTCAATCTTTAACACATTGTAAAACTTGTTTTATCTTCACTTGCAATCTTAGGATACATCTAACTCCTGCATAAAATTGGCAAATAATGAGTGTATCCATAAGCCTCTTTATTGATGCTCAAGAACTGCCAACAACAAAAAGAATAAATGAGAACAGTTGGGTGCATGCCACAAAATACATCTTCAGCAATTTACTTTCAAAAATTAGGCATAGTATTTTAAAATGTACAAATGATTAATATCTGGGGAAAGTGACATCAATCCATTCTGTACATATATATATATATATATATATATATATATATATATATATATATATATATATATATATATATATATATATATATATATATATATATATATATATATATATATATATATATATATATATATATATATATATATATATATATATATATATATATATATATATATATATATATATATATATATATATATATATATATATATATAATGAACAATTTCTCATTACCTGCAATTTTGTAAAATGTAGTTCATGATTCAACTATTAAAAAAACTATTGAAACAAAAAAATGTCACCTTGCTTTTGTGGTGGCATCTGAACCACCACCTTCAAGTGTTAAAGATGAATAAACAAAAGATTAGAAGCTCTACATCCAATTTCTCTTATTCCAAGGCTGCACCTATTCCCACCCCTACCCCCATCTAGCCCCCCCAAAAATTGGCTTATTTTTAATTTTGAAAGTATTGCTGCTGTTTATATAATTTTGTAATTATAACTAATGGAAGCTTATTTTTATTAATAAGAATTATTTTCAAAAGTATTTGCAATTAATATGGATTCATATATTTTTCTATAAAAGGACTGGAAATGTTCATGATCATAGAACCAGTCAAGATTATTCAATCAGTTCCGAGTACTCTAAAAAAAAAAGTTCTGCAATCCAAAAATTGATGGAAAAGGTTTATATAGTATTAATGTGAAATGAATGTGAAGCTATTTTAAATAGGCGAACCTGAATACTTCCAAAGAATGTACCAACATAAATATAATTTAAGGACAGATGATTGATTTTTCTGCTTTTTGTGTACATAGAAGACAACATACCATTAATTTGTCTGGTGCTACGATGATTGCTAACATATCCAATACTTTTACTAGAATATATGAATCCACAGTAATTGTGAATACTTTTAAAAATCTTAACATTAATAAAAAATGCACTTCCATTAGGTATAATCATAAACAATTGTATAAAGAATAGCAATAGTTTCAAAATTGTTAAAATTGAAAATCGGACTAGTTTTGTTTTGTGTGTGGGTAGAGAGGGGGGGGGGATGATGAGAAATTGGTTGTAGAACTTCGTCTTTTGCTTTCTCATTTTTAACACATGAAGGTGGTGGTTCAGATGCAGCCATGAAAGCTAGTGACTTTTTTTTAATAGTTGAATTTTTAACTTTGGGAATTTTAACTATATATATATATATATATATATATATATATATATATATATATATATATATATATATATATATATATATATATATATATATATATTAAAAATTTTTTTTTTTTTTTTTTTTTTTTTTTTTTTTTTTTTTTTTTTTTTTTTTTTTTTTTTTTTTTCTGTGATTATCATCATTATTATTGAATTATTAATACAGGAGTGTTTTTACTTTTGTTATAAGTTTTATAACCTTTTAAAAGTATTTTTTGCAAAGAGTCCAGTTTCATGAGTTTAATATTGATTACTGGAAGTTGGGAGTTTTATTTTTTTTTTTAACTTTCCATCCATGGAATATAAGTGAGGTAAGAACAAATGAAAGTTTAAAGTAAAAGGTGGTTAGGTAGGAAATATTACATGATGGATGAGGATTCCTTCGAGAAGAGATGACTGAAAAGGAATGGTTCAACAAAGGAGCCAGAAGTTGCCAAATTATATTTATAACTAAATTCATAACCTGTGTGAAGATATTGCTTTTCTTGTGCTTTGAGCCAGTCTTATATAGGAGATGGTATGTGATTGGTCATCCCACTCATCACCAACCATGGTAATACCTTTAGAAAAGATGCAAGGTCTTGTTGCATAGATATAGTCAAGGAATTTTGTAGGAACTATAAATCCTTTAACCTTGGACTCAACATTATCCAAAAGATTTAGAACAGAACTTTAAGCAAGGGCATTAGAGATCCTTGTATAGTTGATTAACTAAGAAGGAAGTAAGTTTTTCCACCTGAACAGATTTCAATTTCCTTGATGTTGCCTTAAAAACAATTGCAATATGAGATGAAAAGTTTTTTTTATTCAACATTGGAAGCTGGGGAAACCCTATGTAGATCTGCAGAAATTGGAATTGAAAGTTAAAAGTCAAGAGGTAACTTGATGCAAAAGGTAGAAGATTTGAAAGCAATAGAATACTGGGAGCATATATTCTAAGACAAATTGAAAGAATGAAAAAAAATGTGGTAAATATGGTAGAACCCTTGAACAAAACTTTATCAAGGAATGAAAACAAAAGTGATTCAATTGATAATAGACTAGAAAGGTTTGAAAGGTGGGAGAGAGGCTTTCAAGGGTATAAGAACCCCATGCACTGATCATATTTAATCTTGGGTAAAGATATGTAAATGAGTCTTAAATTTAAAAAAAAAAAAAAAAAAAATTTTTTAAGCACTTTTGAGTTATAGGAAAAAAAAACTAGTTCTATTTTTTCTTTTTCACCTTGGATTCACCTATAACTTTGCTGGCTAAGAAGAATATTGTGCTATATATATATATATATATATATATATATATATATATATATATATATATATATATATATATATATATATATATATATATATATATATATATATATATATATATATATATATATATATATATATATATATAATATGCATTCCAAGAGAAATCAGAAATTGCATGACTGTACTATGTCTTTTTGCTTCAAACTTTGTATTTCTTGGACTCTTTAACCTAAAAACAAAAAGTGGTTTAAAAAAAATTTTTTTTTTTTTTTTTGAGAGGGAGCTAAGTCATTACCCCCTAGAATTTTGAGATTCCAAAAATTTAACATATTTTGATAGGTCATAACTTGGGTCCTATTAGAGAAAGAAATGTGAAACAAATGTGTTTGATGTAAAAAAGGTATGATAAACAAAAGTTACTCTGAAGCACTTTTAACCTATGACTGATATTTTAAAAGTTAAACAATTTTAATAGTGAGGGGCTGTTCCCCCCTATGAGGCAAATTACTGCATTTTTTATTGATGTGCATAGTTCCTTTATCATTTGTGTATAAAAGTATGAAATGAAACACTTGGCCTTAAGTGTGGTAACTGAAACCTAATAATAAATTTGTTTAACTTTTAAAATCAGTCCTAGGTAAAAAATGCTTAGAGGAAGCTTTGTTTATCATGCCTTTTTACATCAAATGCATTTTATTTCATATCTATCAGTAATAGGATGTAAGTTATAACCTCAAAAAAAAATTAAATTTTGTGAGCCCATAACTTCTCCCATCTTAAAAAAAATTTTTTTTTTTTGTTTTTAAGTAAAAAAAGAGAAGATATACAAAATTTGAGCAAAATTTAAGACATGGTGGTGTCATGCACTGTCTGATTTGTCCTGGAATCAGTTATGTACAAGTTGCTTACTTAAATTTAAATGTTTTGCTGTTCAAAGAATTTTCCCGGTCTTCCTAAACCTGGTTTCTTGAAATGGTGTCTGTTTATGATCCTCTATTTATTTGAATATTTTACAGTTTCATTTGTAGATATGTAAAGAATAAGTGGTTTAATCCCAAATAAAAGTGAAATTTCTCTATTTCCTTATTCAGTCTCCAATAAGACTAGTATTCTATTTCTTCCTATATTGGATATAATTGGTCAACCCTAAAGCTAATAGGGCTTTCTCTCTTTCTAGAATATTTTTACTGCTATTTTTCACTCCATTGAATCATAAGTTCCTCCATTTTGCTCTTGTAGTATAAGGTCAAGCTCAAGAAGAATTTAGGGGGCTATTGACCATATAATTAGATTTTAACTTGAGTGTTTTAGCTGGACCCAAATTGAAAGGAAAGACTAGATTTCAAAATAGTGATTATAGCAAATTTTGAATCATTCTTAAAATAATTGAATTGTGTAAGGAGTTTAAAAACTGAAATTATTTTTTCATATAGGATTGCTTCAAACAAATTTTGACTAATATTCAGTCATTGCATTTTAAAAATAAACCCATTAGCGTGGCAAAGAGTTGGAATAGTGAAAAGTTTAAATACATTTAAATATTCAAGGTTAGTAATGAAGAAAATATAGAGATTATAAGAAAAAAAATGAACTTAGCCAGTTAATAAGAAAAGCAGAGAGTTGAAGTTAATTTAGAGTAATAGTTATTAGGACCTTAAAGTGTTTTTTGTAAATTTTAAAATAAGGTTAAGGCAATTGGTCTGTAAGAATTAATGAAAATTTAGGAAGTTCAGATAAGGAATTGTTTAACATTTTCAGTGGTTATTTTGCATCAGTGTATATTGAAAAATTAGATAATTTAGAGGCTATTGTTCTGGTATTACAAGTTGAAGTAAAAATTTAAATCTTTACTAGACCATATTGAATCAAATAAAGCTGTAGGTTATAATGGAGCATACAACAAAATTCTAAAGGAGGGTAGTAGTAATTTTGCCAAGGTACTCTATTTGATTTTTAAATGATCTGTTATATTTGATTTGGTGCTGTAGGAAAGGAAAGGATATGAATATTTAAAAAAGGTGGTTAGTAATATAGGCCAGTTAGCTTAATGTGAAGGTAAAAGTTTTGAAAATGTTACTAAAAAGTTGTATAGAGAAACTTTAGGATTATAAAATTGTATGATTCGTAGTATGGTTTTATTTACTAGAGCAGCTTATAAGCTGTATAATTGTTGGACCAGTATTGTATTATTGTGCACAAGTTTGGGCCCCTCATTTAAGAAAAGATGAAAATGCTGGAAAGAGTACAAAACAGAGCAACAAAGATTATATATATTTGACTTTGAGAGTTAGTTTGTGGAGGCTGAGGGAGTTGGGAATGTTCTCTGTTGAAGAGAGATTTCTTATGGGAGATTGGATACAAGTTCACTTTTTCACAAAATATTTATCTCAATGATACTGAAAACAATAAATTCTTAATTGTGGATCAAGGGAGAACAGGAGGCATGATAAAAATTTAAAAATTTAAAAGTCATTCCATTTTTATGTAAGAAAATACTCCTTCAGCAATAGTTTTTTGGAATAGTTTTCTGCTGGAAGTTTGAGTGTGATACACTTGCAACATTTAAGAAAGGACCCGATATGGATTTGGATGACTAAGCCTAATTAGTGGGATGGTTGCAAATTATTTAACCTGCATGCAACATATGACTTATATAAGGTAGTATTGACAAATCATTGAGTGTTGTTGTTGTTGTTTTTTTTTTTTTTTTTTTTTTTTTTTTTTTTTTTCTCTAAGTTGGGTGATATATTTTGAATGCTGTATGCTTAACTGGAACATTCGTCAAAGGCCCTTGTGAATTCTTGTTTAAAATTTTTTTTTTTTTTTTTTTTTTTTTTTTTTTAATAGCAACTACTACAATTATACTTGTATCATTTTAATTAATTTCACTTAGACTGTGGGAATAATGACTATCTACTGTTTTATAAGGGATTTTGAATAAAAATTAAACAACCGTGGTATATATATATATATATATATATATATATATATATATATATATATATATATATATATATATTATATATATATATATATATATATATATAATATATATATATATATATATATACAGAAATTAGTGATGGGAAGATTAATCATAATTGTCATTGTCAGTTTTCTGTTGATTATTTTGCTTAATCAGCAAAACTTGATATATTTACATATATTGGATTATAAATATCTCTGCTCCACTTTCTTCTATGAGAGTGAAAGGCTGTTTAGTGGTGGGGTAAAATATATTCTCCAAGACAAAATTGAATTTCCCCAGAAACTGGAGTAAAGATTATTTCTGCATCACAATTTTAGAGCTCTACATATTTAAAGTACTAGAATTTTGCATGTCTGTCCATGTTTTCAGATTAAAATTTTTAAAATCAATGTTCTGAAGAAACTACAGGGTGTCTCTTGCTCTCTGCCTCAGATATGCACTCATAGATATCAAAGTACTGGTAATAAGTTGTTAAAATTTTTGAGCATCTTCAATGAGCTCGTAAATCATTTTCAGGAAGATGGCATCACTTGCCACATCCAACCTAAGCATGTACAAAATTTAGTCCTTTAAAGACTGGGTCATTTCCAAGTGAATTTGGCCACCAAGGTCACCTGAAATTTCCCAGCTAGATTTCTTCCTATGATGCATGCTGATAGGGAAAGTATTGCATTCAAAAAATGTACTTTCATATAACTGAAAGACATTTGCCAGGCATTTGATGCCATTACTCCTGATATGTTGGTGTCAACCTTCTGTAACATAGGAAAGCTTGTGCAGGCATGATTCGATGTTATTGGTGATCACTTCCAACACTTATTGTGACATCAGAATGATTCTCACACACCAAGGTTTGTTTGTGGCAAATTTTATCAACTTATGAGTCCCACTACTTTGATATCTATAAGCCCATATTTGGGGTTGACAACGTGTGGTACACCCTGTGTTATACAATTTATTAAAATTACATGTATTTTACACATTTGAATAAAGATAAAAGAAAGGACAAATTAATTCTTTCCTTACTATAAAAGCATTTGAAGTTTATTAAAATAAGGCAAGTTTTTTAAATATACTTTTTCAGTTTCATCATTGTCAAATTTACTATAATCATCCTCAAAAAAAATTATAATTTCCCTATATATATATATATATATATATATATATATATATATATATATATATATATATATATATATATATATATATATATATATATATATATATATATATATATATATAAATAAATAAATAAATTAATAATGCCTCAGAATATCTGGATCTGTGTTCAAAATAACTTGAAGATCTGCATCCACAAAAATGTTAGAATGTCAAGTTTTTAAAACCATATCTAATTTCCTCTCTTTAAAGTGATTTTGTATTGTTCATGTCAAAAGTGAAGTTATATTTTCTCAGTTCCTATAACATTTAATTTTCAATTTATAAAATAATTACAAATTTCACAATCTAAACACATTATCTAAGAATGCTTTAAAAAAAAAAAAAAAAAAAAAAAAAACTGCCATGGTTGAATAATTATGATAAACACTAACGAGATAAAAGATCACTGCAAATAATACAACATATTGGATGTGAAGAATAGTTTGATTGCTCCAAAAGTAAATCAAAACATGCTGACAAGCAGTGATTGTATTATCATTGTAAATGCTATTGGAATTCAACAAATGAGAAAATAACTAAATCACTAATTCATACCAATGCTTCCATTTTAGAAGCTATTCCACTACTGAAATCATTAAGAAAGTATATGTATATCAGTTGTCAGGGTCACTGCAAAGGTGTTGTTAATCATGCTTAATGCACATTTTCAAAATATTTCTGATGAAAAAACTTAAAAGTAAAGTGGACATGAAATTTGTCACATTGAATGGCAAATTTTAAAGCTTTTTTTTTTTTTTTTTTTTTTTTTTTTTTTTAAAGTCCCGAACTTATATCCACTGCATAAATCCAAGTTTGCCACAACCTTCAAATCCTTGTGGTGAAAGATAAAATTGCTCAAAGCTTTCAAAGCCAAGTAATGAAGTTACTGCTGGTTAGGAAAAGGAAAAAAATTTAGAAGTTTCTTTTGGCATTTAGTAATAATGTTAGTTTAGAATCTGAAAACAAAAAGTTAATAAAATGGTTGAATTATATTCTAGCAAATGAAAGATATTTATACAGTACTACATACTTGAAGTTTATCATTTAAGTGTTACTACATAGGCTGTAAAATTTTCTAAATACTGCTACAAATAGTATTATTTTACTATCATTAACATCTACTATTGAAATAGTTTTATAGCTTGCTAATTGTAATTCCATTTCCTTTTTCAGACCACAATATAAGCAAACTGGAGCTGCAAATTGCAGCTTTCTGACATTAGGACAGACTTTTTGGGATACAGTACAGTAAGTATTAAAGTTTATCTAAAAATTAGGAATTATCAGGTATGTTGAAGATTAATACAGGGTTGTCTGTTTATGGTTATTTTAGAATTTGTAACTATTTTAAAAAATGACAGTAGGAAAAGGAATAAACAAATTAATATGACCACGAGTATGGACCGACCAGGGCCCCAGCACCAAACCTTGCTAAAAATCAAGGAAAATCAGGGTTTGCCTGCTGGGGTTAAAACGGCAAACTTATTAATTGGTGAATTAAATCAAACAAAATATTAGAAAATTCAGATTTTTTTTATTGCTTTTTTAATATTTTCCTTTTCTTTTGTTTCTTTTGACCTTCTTCTGCTAGTGAATGTTCATCTTTGTTTTGATTTTAGACACCCCCATAAAGATTTGGTTGAAAAATATTTATTTGGGGCATCCGGGGGTCCTCTTCTAATTTCCTTACTGCAGATGTTACATATTCTGTATCAAACCTATCATGAAACATATAAAGTACTCCCATACTGCTGAAGCTGATCTTTTAGCCATAGTGACTAAAAGTATAAACAAAAAAATTTGAAATGTAGCTAAATGATACAGGTTTGATACACAGCAATAAAATAATAATGATGTATAAATATAGGTTATATTGCTAATTTTATATATTACATTTTTTCAAACTTTAACTTAGGGTCTTACCTAGGTAAACCTGTTGAATCACTTTTGTGAATAAAAAAAAAAATTTTTTCTTAAATTTTTGTACTTTAAGCTTTTATTATACAAAATCTGTAATTTTCTGAAACTTTTTTCTGAGAAAATGGATATAATCATTAATTTAAGTGAATGTTGGCTATTCTACTCCTTCCTTATAATTAAATAAATCTCAATTAAAATTATATCTAATTTTCTTAACCTAAAATTTCAGTCCTTTTGACCTCTTTACAGATTTTAGGCAATCCCAGCCCCCCTGCCCTGGCAAAATTCCAGCCCTGGTCAGTCCCTACCACGAGTAGAGTAAAAATTTTGCATAGGGGTCGCTGTTGACAAATGGAGCAATTTTATTTTAAATGTTATTCTACTAGAAACATTCCTAAAATTATTATTATTAATTTTCAACTTAATTTGTTTCAGTGTTGCTGTAACGACTTGGCGCGAAAATGGACCAAACCCACATGCAGCAGACAGTGAAGGAATCTGTGGAATATGGTGTCTCTAACCCCCAAGAGACAGACATTTCCACTAAGCAACCAGAAATTACTAACAATGATGAAAGAGCATATGAACCACTCAGCTATGATGTTGTGAGTTGAAAAATATTTTTTTAATATATATATATATATATAAATGTTGAAGAAATGACTCTGGAAAAGTTTTCTTAAAACAAATCGTTTGCAATGTTGAGTGTTGTTGAAGAGATATATTTTTATTTACAATCTGTAAATAAGATTTAGCTTAAGATTATGATTAATGAGATGAAGTTTTTTATAGTTAAAGCTATTATTATTATTATTATTATTATTAGACTATTGGAGGTTGTCATCTTTAAGTGTGTGTGAATCATGTTGAAGTTACTTCTGTAAGAAAAATAATGTTCATTGTAACTATAGATACTTTCTGGATTATCTTTTCCTCCATTTTAAAATTAGTATATATATTGTGTTTTTGAGAAATAGCATTGTGCTTTGAGTTGAAAAATACATATTTCTTTAAACTTGAAATTGATATCTTAATTCTTAACAGCTCTTTCCTGAACTTCCCAATGCAAGAAACAAAGCTGAAGTTGTAACACCCTCAGAAGCCAATATTGACATGCGTATTACTTCTTCCATTATAACACATGTAAATATATTTGTTTTTAGTAATATGTAAATAGGTTTTATTAATGTCATGTTGGTAAATACAATTTTGTTTTTTAAACAGATGTTTAGAGTCCCGTTTGAAGAGCGCGCCAAAATTGATGGGAACAACCAATTTGGCGAAAAAGCCTCCTCTCGGATTTGTGCAGATATTACTGCCAAGACTGGAGCACATATTGAGATATCAACAGCGAAGGATCAGTCTCTTACCTTCCTTATCACAGGCAAGAATGAAGAAGTTCTGAAAGCAAAAAAATTCACATTAGAGAAGTTTCAGACTCAGGCTCGACAAAGCATTAAAATTCCAAAAGAGCATCATCGCTTCATTTTGGGTAAGAAAGGGAAGAAGCTTCAGGAATTGGAAGCAATGACCGGAACTAAAATTCATGTGCCAAATGCCAATGATCCATCTATGGATATTATTATTTTGGGAACTAGAGATTCTATTGAAAAAGCTTATCATGAAATTCAGCTGGTATCTGATGAGCAAGTAAGATTTTGTATTATATATATATATATATATATATATATATATATATATATATATATATATATATATATATATATATATATATATATATATATATATATATATATATATATATATATATATTGAAGAAAGATGAAAAGGCGTTATAAGATTTATAAAAACTTAAAAACATTTTAATTTTTCAGAGCAAGCAAGCTTATGAAAAATTAGATGTTCCTAAAATGTATCACCCATTCATCAACACCGTAACGAGTCAGAAATTGAACCAACTCTTGAGTGAGAAAAGTGTGCGAATCAACCTTCCACCTCCAAGTATCCCTAAAAATGAAATCACCATAGCAGGGGAGAAAGAAGGAGTATTGCAATGCAAGGATCTTATCAATAAAATTTACAAGGAAATGGCAAGTTATTTTAAAAATTATAAATGAATTGTTATAGTCAGATTGCCTTGGCAGTTTAGAATTATAACATTATATATTATTATCATCTTCATTATTATTATTTTTATTTAGGAAAAAAAATGTCAAACTGTTTCCGTTGAGGTAAAGAAGTCTCAACATAAATATGTAGTTGGTCCAAGGGGGGCCAATATTACAGATATTTTGCATGCCACGAATGTTTCTGTAGAAATGCCTCCTTCAGATTCACCTTCGGAAACCATAACCCTGAGAGGACCTCAAGATAAACTTGGAACTGGTGAGTATTTACTTTTGTTTTGCTTTTCTGGAGCTGTTGTGATTATTATTTCTTCATTGTAGCATTGAAAATAAAAATTTAACTACTTTTAATATTCTAGACTAGAGAAAATGGAACACCTAGGAAAATTATTGTTCAAAACAGTTAGGTTTGTTTATTTTATATAGCTCGTTTTCTATTCAATTTTTAATAACAATTTAAAATTTCTAGCTTTGACTTTAGTCTATGAGAAGGCAAGCAGTGTTGTTACAGAGAATGTAAAAGCAGATTCTTGGCTTCATAAGTTCATTATTGGCCGAAAAGGATCGAGTATCAGGAATATTACACAAGATTTACCAAAGGTTAGTTAATAAACTTTCCCTTAACGCCATTTCTTCTCATTCCCCCTTACATAAAGATTGAGAAGCTTAAAAACTTTCATATAGATGTATTACAGATTCAAGTACAATAATAGTTTTGTAATGTAACTTTTATATATATGTACAAAGGATTCTTCAGCACTCAAGGTCTTTCACCCTACTTAGTTCGTATTTTTATTAGTTTAATCTTGAAACCATTATACCCATTTATAACTTTACATTCTCTAATTTAGAAGATTTGATATATTTTTTCTACTTAAGGTTCATGTTGAATTTACTGACAAAGAAGGTGGAATAAAACTGGAAGGTCCGCCAGATGAAGTCCAAATTGCTCATGATAAACTTGAAAGTATGATTGCAGATTTGCAGGCGAGACTAAACTATGAAGAGCTTGCAATTGATCCTCAATTTTACAAACATATCATTGGTAAAAATGGTTCAAACATTAATAGAATTCGTAATGAATTTGAAGTTCTTATTAATATTTCTGAAGTTGATGGTAAAAACTTAATTAGACTTGAAGGGAACAGAGATGGTGTTGCCCAAGCTAAAAATGTAAGTATGATTATTGTTGAAGACTAATATAAACTAAACTACATTTTTAAACATAAGGATAGTTTTAAAAAATTTTATTTTAATGTAAATTTTTTTTTTTTTTAAAGGAATTGGAGGAATTAGTAAAGAAAATTGAGAATGAGAAAGAACGAGTGATAAACATTGAAAATAGATTCCACAGGAATATAATTGGCACCAAAGGGGACAAAATAAAAGAAATAAGGGAGAGATTTAACCAAGTGCAGATCTCATTTCCTGACCAGGGAGAAAAATCTGATGCTGTTAAAATACGTGGACCTAAGGAAGATGTTGATCAATGCTATAAGTACCTTCAGAAAATGAAGAAAGAACTTGTAGAGTCAAACTTTCAGCTTAAAGTATCTATTTTCCGTCAATTCCATAAATATATTATTGGTAAAGCTGGATCAAATATCAATAAAATTAGAGAAGAGACTAATACAAAGATTGAATTACCCTCTGAAGGGCAGAATAGTGATGACATTATCATTACTGGTAAAAAGGAAGAATTGTGAAAAAGCCAGAGAGAGGATCCAAAAAATTCAAAATGAATTGGCTAATATTGTTGAAGTAGACATTCTCATTCCTGGTAAGTTTCATAATGCAATGATCGGTGCTGGAGGGAAATTAATCCAGAGTATTAGTGAAGAATGTGGAGGAGTGTCTATCAAGTTTCCACCACCTGATTCCAAGTCTGACAAGGTCACCATTCGAGGCCCAAAAGATGATGTAGCTAAAGCAAAACGTATGTTAATTGATCTAAGTAATGAAAAGCAGCTATCAAGTTTTGTTGCTGAAGTGAGAGCTAAACCAGAGTTACATCGTTTCCTTATTGGTCGCAATGGAGTCAACGTGCGTAAAATTAGGGACAAGACTGGTGCTCGTATTATTTTCCCTAATGATAAAGATCAAAATAAGGAACTTATTACTATTATTGGGAAAAAGGTAATGCTATTAATTTTGTATTAATTTTTGCCAATAGTACTGTCATTGAAATTCCCTTTATTTCTTAAATCATGCACATTTACCAGTTTTGTTTTGATTATTTATTAGGAATCTGTTGAGAAAGCTCAAGCCGAGTTGAAATCTATTATATCGGATCTGGATAAAGTTGTTGAGGAAGTAATAACAGTTGACCCAAAATACCACAGACATTTTGTTGCAAGGAGAGGTGATGTCTTGAAGCAAATTTCTGAACAATATGGGGAAGTTACTATCTCTTTCCCTCGTCAAGGAGTCCCAAGTGATAAGGTTGTATTTGTTTAACAAGATTGAAATCTGTTTATTGACCACTTTTGAATTGCTTAAAAAATAAATTGCTTTTTACCATTCTAAATAAAAAGGCTGATAACAGTTTATATTGTGTACAGGTTACAATTAAAGGAATCAAAGAATGTGTTGATGGTGCCAAGAATAGAGTATTGGAGATTGTTGAAGATCTCAAACTAATGGTAACCCTTGAAGTGAATATCCCTCAGAAGCATCATCGAAATGTCATGGGACCAAGAGGGTGAGTTCACATAGGTTTAATACTATATTATTTGTATAGAGGCAAATTTTTCTAATTCTTGAGTTTTTTTTTACTTTGCTATAAATTAACTTTCATTTTCTAATTCACTATAACAATATTGTAGAAAATAATTCAGTAAGGGGTTTGTTTATATCTATATAATGGTTTGAAGTTTCAAATCATTTTTTTTGTTGCTTGCAGCATTAAAGTGCAGAATATAACATCTGATTATGATGTACAAATTAAGTTCCCTGATAAAGATTTCCAGTCTGATGGCCATTATCAAAATGGAGATATAGGCCACCGACCCCAAGACATCGTTATCATTCAAGGGAAAAAGGATAAATGTGAGGCAGCTAAAGAGGCCCTTTTGGCCCTCGTCCCAGTTTCTGAAGAAATAGATGTGCCTTTTAAATATCATCGTTTCATTATTGGCCAGAAGGGAGAATCCGTCAGGTCTCTCATGGCTGAGTTTGATGTCAACGTTCAGGTAATATATAAATTAGGGATAGGCCAGATATCCGGTTATCTGGCTGGATATCAGTATTATCCGATAAAAATAAATTTTTAATAAGAAAACTTTCAAATTATTAAAGTATCCAATATCTTTGTATACTTTTTAATTTACTTTTTCAATTCAATTCTATATGACAGCACTGAATTTTTTTTAGCTATTCATGTTAAATGAATGCAGATATGCATTCAAATTTATTACTAACCTGGAATGCTTATTTTAGTTCACGGTAGCTCAGTGGGTAAAGTCAGTTTTTCTCTGGCTTAGGGGAACGAGGTTCGCTCCTCGTTCTCGCTTGTGTACTGCAAAGTATACAGATTGAGGCTCGAACCTCCGATCCATTACCTGAACGGACATAAAAAATTGTCGTTTGTAGGAAATTTTCTGTAGTTAATTAATTACAGTTTACAGCAAGGTGTATTATTACGCTAATCTCAATACTCTCATATCGCTTAAAAACATAGCCAACACTTACAACATTCCATTCTCTTTCAACACCTACAATATAACATTCTCTTTAAATTGCTCCTACAGAGAGGTCGCCTATCAAGGACTTGAAACCACGCCCACCGGTGGAAAAAATAAACTTGATTGGTCTGTACCGTAGCAGGGTTTCCCCATACAAAACCCAAATAATCTGTGTAACTTATCATCTTGGTCAGAAATAACATATAACTCAATTTCCCTGGCTAAGAACCACACTCCTCGAATAGGGCTCTGCCCGTGAGTGATGGTGATAACTTTAAAAAAAAATATATATATATATATATATATATATATATATATATATATATATATATATATATATATATATATATATATATATATATACACACACAGGTGGGTAAAGACCAGGGATATACTAATTTCCACCAAAGGTGGGGAATATCTTAAACCTGGTCGATTAAAGGCCGACATGTACCGAAATACTTCGTTTGAAGGTGTGCTAGTCAAAGGAAGTTGGGAAAATAGGTAAAAGGAGTGTTTTCCAGGCGTTACCAGTAGAGTACATGTAAGATTGAGCATAGTGGTTGAGTTTTGGCGTCAGAGAGTTGGACATGGAATGGATGTGTGTGTAGAAAGGCGGTTCTCAGTTTAGGAGGTATGAGACAGAGTTCAAAAGAGCAGTGTCCTTTGTAATAACTATACTATAGAGAAAGTGACACAACCGTTTGATGAGCAGAAAGATTGCATAGAGGTAGTAAGAATTTGTAAGATAAAGTCTTGGACATTAACTGTTTGAGTGGAACTATATACAGAAGCGAACAGCACCTATATAAAGAGCAAGCTCCTGAGGTGAGTGAAAAAATTCCGAAGTAGCCTCAGAACACCCAATCTCTTAAAAGCTTGTTTAGAAAAAAGTAATGTCATTCCAAAATGATAATGAAAAGCTGCATGGAGAATTTTACCCTAAGACCCCAACTTTCATCCATTTACAAAGATAAATTTGCAAAAAAAGAACGCAATGTGACACTGGTTAGGCTGCAGGGTTTATGAGAGAATATTCTGCAACATGTTCAGAAAGATGTACTATCACTCGTGCAATGATGGTCATTTTCTCTTAAGTGGCTGTGTAAACATGCAAATATAAGCTTCGTGGTCTAAAAACTCTTTGCATATTACATGAAAGACTGCTGCACTCCGAGCGAGTGACTTGTGTAGAGCGTTGTTTCCAATGTTGACATTATGCCTCATAGGTCATTTTTTGAGTGTCGTTTTTGTTACTGTAACCTCTTCATTACGTCTATATGCTCGAAAACATCTTGAGCTTGAGGAACGTGTTGTTTCAGCAAGATGGAGCTACAGCACGTACAGCTCAAAGGTCATTGCAATTTTTAAGTTTCTAAATTGACTGATCTCGTTGTGTGGCGATGTTGGAGTCCTCTGGCCTTACTCCTTGTGATTGATTTCTGTGGGTCTACTTAAATCACAAATGTATATTCATAACCTTTAAGGTTTTTATTCAGCGAGAGAGCCGCTGTTCCACCTCATGTGGCCCATCAAGTCATGGTAGTCTTCAGAATGACTTAGTGTACAGACAATAACAGCCAAAAATTTAGAAAATATAATCTTTAAAACAACAATAAAAACTGTATTGAATGACATTTCATGTGTACAAACAATAGTTTAACTTTTTTTTTAAGGGGTGGTCACTATATATATATATATATATATATATATATATATATATATATATATATATATATATATATATATATATATATATATATATATATATATATATATATATATATATATATATATATATATATATATATATATATTTTTTTTTTTTTTTTTTTTACCTTCTCACCCCCTGACCACCCCATGTTGAGGCGGCCACACTTCGCTAATGAAGCTTCCTGCCGCAGTCGGTCTCGTCCAGAGATCCTTCAAAGAAGTGATGCCCCAGAAGATTTTGGGGCGAGAGTTGGAAGGACAGCGTAATAGAAAGTGTTTCACGGTCTCCGGGGCCATTCCGCATCTAGTACAGGTGGGAGATGTTGCCTGGTTTATTTTGAATTTGTGTTTGTAATGTTGTAGGTTTGGGTGGTGCCCGCATCTCAATCTTGCAAGTGAGGTTTGTAAGTGTCTTGGGAGGTTGTTGAAGTCGGGGTTTATTTCGGGGGGGGGTTCTGTTAAGTGATGTTGTTTGGAGGTCTGTTGATCATGTATGAATGTGTTAGTTGAGTGTGTATATGTTTGGTTGTTGTGGTATTGGGGGAGGAGGGGGATGTGATTTAGGATCTGTTTGTAAAAGGCGCCGGTGGACGATGGAGGTTGTGTTAGTCTCTGTGGGGTAGGTTGGAGGAGAGTATTGTGACATGGGTGTGTGGGTAGACGTGTTTTTGCGTAAAATTGGGTGCCTATCATTTCGAGGTGATTCCTTATAGGTAGTATCTTGGTTTCGTTATGTAGGTGTTGTTGAGGGGTTGTGCGTGTGCAGCCGGTGATGGTGCGAAGGGCTTTATTTTGTGTTATTTGGAGTGTCGTTAAGTTTTTGTCGGAGAGCAGAGGGTGCCAGACAGGGGAGGCGTAGTTAATGGTGGGGCGTATAAATTGTTTGTAGATTGCAATTGAGGTTTGTATGTTGTTGTTTATGTCTGTATTGGCCACTGTTTTGAGGATGTTGAGTTTTCTGTTTGCGGCTGAGGTGGTATTTTGAATGTGCTTGGAGAAAGGTGAGGTGAGTGTCAAATGTTAGGCCGAGAATTTTTGGGGTTTTGTTGAGGGGTATGGGGGTGTTGTTTAGTAGGACTTGTGGGTGGGTGTTGGATATGTGTTTGTCTGTTGTTATAAGGGTTATGGAGGATTTGTTTGGGGATGCCGTCATCCTGTTTTCTACTAGCCAAGTTTGGAGTTGTGTTATGTAGTCTTGTGTGAGAGATGTTGCGGTGGTGAGGTTTTTGTGAGTGGTGGTAATAGTTATGTCGTCTGCGTATGATATTATGCGGGTGAAAGTTGTTTGGGGTTGAGGGAGGTCTGCTGTGTACAGGTTGAATAGAGTGGGGGAGAGTATGGCTCCTTGCGGAACTCCGTTTCTTAAGTTGATGGTACGTGATTTATGGCCGTTTTGTTGTATTTGGGCGGTTCTTCCTGATAGGAAGTTGGTTAGCCATTTCTTAGTGTTTGTTGGGATGTTGGATTGGAGGATTTTATGGATAAGATTATGTTTCGGGACAGTATCGAAGGCTTTGTTTATGTCAATTGCTATTAGTATAGTTTTGTGATATGGCTTATGGTTTAGTCCGTTTATTATAGGTTGGATGATGTTGGTAAGTGCAGTGGTGGTGGAGTGGTTGGGTTTGAACCCGTGTTGGAAGTTTTGTTGTGGGATGAATTGGAGGATAGAATTTAGGATTAGTTTTTCAAGAAGTTTTGAGATGGTGGATAATAGGGAGATTGGGCGGTAGGAGGAGGGGTTTGAAGGGTCTTTGCCCGGTTTTAGTTTAGGGATGATTAATGCTTTTTTCCATTGGGGGGGATATAGTTGAGTTGGATGGATTTGTTGAAGATGGAGGTTATGTATGTGATTGTGTGGTTGGATAGGTGTTTTAGGTGAATATTTGATATGTTGTCTGGTCCTGTTGCTGGAGAGTTTTTGATAGTTTTAATGGTGTTTTGAGTGTTTGTGGGTGTGATGGCGTTTAAGTTGTTTTGGTTGTTGCGTAGCTTTTTCAGTTTTCTTATTATTTTCCTGTTTTGTGGGTGGGTAGGTAAGCTACTTTGCTTAGCGAAGTGTGTGGCCAGTAGGTTGATGTGTTGTTTGGGAGTTAATGGGGTTTGTGTAGTGGGATTGGTTGGAGTTTCGTGAGTGTGAAGTGGGTTGTTTTTTGCGTTGTGGATTGTGTGGATTGTTTTCCAGACTCTTTTGCTGTTTGTGTTGTCCAAGTTTTTGATGAGGAAGTTTTGGTAGTTGTTGGTTGTGTGAGTTTTTATTTGGGTCGATATTTGATTGTTTAGTGTTTCTATTTGTGTTTTGGTGAGTTGTGTGGGGTTGTTTTGGCGTTTTAGTGCGTTCCTTTGTTTTATGAGAGAAGTGATTTCGGGGGAGAGGTTTAGGTTTGTATTTTTTAATGTGGCCTTTAGGGATGTAGATGTTGGCTGCTTTCTGGATTGTGTGGGTGAGATGTTGAATAGCTGATTTGAGGGAGGATATGTTTGTAATTTCGTTTGTTGTGAGGTTTTCGTCTATGTAATTGGAGAAACCGGTCCAGTCTGCTTTTTTGTAGTTGGTAAAAGTAGTTTTAGATTTGTGAAGTGGGTTTGTTTTTGATGTGGTATTTTATAATTATTGGTATGTGGTCGGAGTTTAGATCGGTTTCGGTGGTCCAGTGTAGAAGAGGGTGAATGTTTGAGGAGCAAAAGGTGATGTCTGGTGATGTGGGGGATTGGTTGGATTGCGGGGGGATTCTGGTATGGAGGTTTTTGTTGTTAAGTATGTTGAGATGTTCCAAGTGTTCGATGATGTGTGTTCCTCTTTGGTCGGAGGCTTGGTTTTTGTACCAGGTCGGGTGGTGGGCATTGAAGTCTCCGCATAATAGGAGATTAGGGAGGTTTGTTATTGTAGTAAGGTTAGGTAAGTAGTTTGATGGACAGTGTGTGGATGTATGGTGTGGTATGTACAGGTTTACTAAATTGTGCGTAGTTTTATTTAATTCTATTGAGAAGGTTTTTGGATTTTAGATATGTTGTCAAATTGCGTGTTTGCATGTTGAGATGATGTGTTGGAGTAATTAATAGAAGTTGTGGATGAGAGTTAAAAGTTTGTGATGGTTGGGTTTGTGTTGGGAGTAGATGGAGTCGTATTTGTAGAAAGTAGGGGGGAGTTGGTTTGTTGGAAGGTGGGCTTCTTGTATAAGCGCAATGTGGATGTTGTGTTTTGTGTAGGAATGTTTCTAGTTCTTTGTGTTTGTTGTGGAGGCCGTTTATGTTGATTTGTAGGATATTTAGTGTATAGATGTGGGAATTACGATTGATAGGGTTTAAAGTGGTAGGGGGGGTGCAAATTTGACAATTCCAATTGTGGTTTGTAGGTGGGAGTCTTTGAAATGGGGAGCATTGTCTGTGGATCCACTTGTGACAGTTTTTGCATTTTATGGAGTCCCTTCTGACTATTTTGTTGCAGATCGGGCATTGCCAGATTACAGGCCCCGGATTTTCCTCTATGTCGCCGGCTTTAAGTAGGAGGAGGAGGAGATACGCCAGCCTAATCTCCTCCTGAAATGGAAAAAAGGAGAAAGTATAGTAGGAGAGTGTTGAGAGATAGATTTGAAAGATCTCGGATTTCTCCGGACTGCGGCGAGGAGAACTTCCTTCGCTTGTGACCCCAAGCTTGCTCGGGGTGGGGGGGTGAAAAGGCTTTGCAGCAGCATCCTGTGGTGCTTCTGTATCTGAAGTCCAGCTGGATACTGATGTCGGTCTTGCCGCTTGAAGGCACCTTTTCTGAAGACCTATATATATATATATATATATATATATATATATATATATATATATATATATATAATATATATATATATATATATATATATATATATATATATATATATAAATTAGCAATTGATGTGAATTTTAGGAGCATCAGCAATTTTATCTGGTTATATTATATTATATATTATATATATATATATATATATATATATATATATATATATATATATATATATATATATATATATATAATATATATATATATATATATATATATATATATATATATATATATATATATATATATATTATATATTATATATAAATTGAATTTTTTTAATGTAGCACCCATTAATATGCAAGAAATTTATTTCCCAAAGTAATTTTCATAATTATAGTAATATACGTATCCTTATGCAAAAGTTGTAAATTTTAGACAGTATATTAATTGCATAATTAACATTGTTGTTATTAGGTTCCTCCTGCAGATGAACAGAAAGACAGCATTATAATAACTGGACCGCGTTCCAACGTTGACAGTGCAAAATCTTCAATTTTGGCCAAAGTTGATGAATATTTAAAAGAGGAGGAAGACAAGAAGTTGAAAAGCTTCCAGGTAAAAATTAATTAAATTTTAATGAAAATATTTCTTTGCTTATATAGAAATTAAATATTTTTATATTCGAGAAAAATAATGGCTCAGTATTAATTGACTGTATGAGATTTTTAAATTTGCTTAGTGCCTTCAAGCATTCCTGCTTTACACGATCATATAACTTATATTGTTCAGTTGGTAAAAGGTGCTCTTTATATGATCAGAAAATAGGCTTGGAAGCATCGAAATCTTAAAAGCAAATATAGTTATAGACACTCAAACTAATGTAATATTTTAATGATTAAGTGTACATTTTAAATGTCTGGTAGTTTAGGTCATCTTTGTTGGAAAGTGTAAAAATAAAATTGACGTGATTTCAAAACTCAAATGTAAAGTTAATGTATTATTTTAAGAGCCTTACAAACATTTTCAAATTTTCCAAAAGTATCTCACAACAATTTTCTTGTTCTATTCTGAAGTGAAAAGTATCGCAGCATTTTAAAGCCTCAGTTTAACATTTTGCATTGATACTCCAGTAATCATCAGAGATGAGCTCTTGACTATATTTACAGTTGAAGAAAGTTCCATTTAAAATTAATGTGAACTAACAAATATGAAAAGTTAAGAATTGTGCTTAAATCAATTCATAAAATAAAAATTATTAGAATAGAGAGATTCCACATGAACTCAAAAGATGTTTGGAAATTTTTCCATTTTATTGTAAATGATATAAATAAGTAGTTTGTTCTTTTCATTAAGTGGGACTCAGCCAGCCCCTAAATTAAAAAATATTGTTCAGTGCATTGTTAAAACTGGAAATGACCTGATTTAATGTGAGGATTGTTTTTTTGAATTTTTAAATATCTTACTAGATTTGTATCTTATGAGACGCGGAGTTTTGAGGGAATTGGTAATATATTTGATGGAAGAGGCATTAGATCAATCTTTTTTATGCAGTGAAATTGACATATTACATGACTTGAATTTTAAGGCGATCATTCTCGTAATTAAAGCCATCTTCTGTTTGTGATTTGAAATGGGATGTTTTACTTATATGGTTCTTTTTTTATTATTTAGAATTTTTAAGTGTTATGATCTTCTCCATTAGATATTGTGGGACTAGAAAAGCAGGCAGATTCGCTGTAATAACTTTACACAATATCAATAGTTAAATTCATAGAAACATTTATAAATAAAATAATTAAAATGGATAATGGTAAGTATATCTTTCAATCTCAGACGGTAGATGACTTAAATTACGAGGATCAATCTTGAAAAAAAATTGCATAATGTCACATTGTCTTAAGAATAACACAAAATGATTGAAAATTTGATCAGGCTATAAACTATATTCAAACTCGCTTCTATATTTTGTGAAAGGCCTAATGTAACCAAGGAAAATGTAAGTCATGTAATGTATCAATATCACTGCAATAAAATGGCTGTAGTTCCTCTTACATTAGATGTACTGCAAATTCCCTCAAACTAACCAGTCATTAATATCAAATATGCTGAAATGGAATAATTTCTTAACATTTTTGTTACTTCACAATATTTTAACTTTGAACGCCGCATTTTGTTTCATCAATTTTATTTAGTCTAGAACTAATCCCCGATTATGACTGAAGTCTCCAGGTAAAGCATTAAATTAAAAGTTCAGAAAACTGTAATACTTTTCTGCTCCAGAATAGTCCACAAGAAACTATCTCAATTCATACATTATATAGCAATTGATGCTTTTAAAAAATTGGAAATGATTTGCAATGCTCATACAAAATTAGAAGCGGATATATAATTTTTATTTATTATTAAAGCTTCAATTGAGGATCGACCCAGAATATCATCCTCGTATAATTGGGAAAAAAGGTTCGGTCATCACAAAGATTCGCGAGAAGCATGATGTCAATATCCAGTTCCCAGCCAGAGGAGGTAGCGAAGAAGACTTGATCACTATTACTGGATACGAAAAGAATTGCGAAGGTGCAAAGGAAGCCATTTTGGCTATTACTGGTGACCTTGACAACATGGTTCGTAAATCAGTGGTTATTGATTCAAGAATTCATTCGCGATTAATCGGCGCTAGAGGGAGATCTATCCGTAAAATTATGGAAGAATTTAAGGTAAGGGTAAAAATTTAGTTCATCCATACATTGTTGTATTTTTGAGATGTTGAAAATATAAAGAATACTTATGCTTAAAATGCATTGCACAAAAAAGTGTAGGAAAAAAAATTTTTAAAATTATTTCAAATCGAAATTTTATACACCGAAAGCGAAGGCGATTGTCCTTTAACTGTCCATTATTTTAAAAAATAAGTTGCCATACTTGTCTTTTGATTAAATATTCAATACTAGGTTGCCATACTTATGTTTGTTTGTTAATTTTGCCCATACACAATGCTTTTGTAATTTATTTGGATACGAGGTTGCCATAATGGCTTTAGTGCTGTGTGAAAATAGTGTTCTTAGGTATTTGGGGATAAATGCTTTATTTTCATATAAATGAAAATTAAAGCAGCTTTTAAAAAACTATACATATATATTGAAAAAAGTTTGTATTTACAAAATCGGGATTTTATACGCAGATGTATGTAGTCTTTTTAATGGGCAGTAAAAATTCCAAAAAATGCTTCTAAAAATTTTTTTTTTTTTAAATTTCATTTAAAAAAAAAATACATAGGGTTTTAGAAGTATTAAACAATTAATATTCCACTTGGAGTATTTGTACTGTTTTAGCTTAGTTTAGCACCTTTTACATATTTTAATTGTTTATCTTTTTATATAAAGTTTACTCATTATTCATGGGTTGGCGGGTATGTGGGGCGAATCCTACCGTAAACCAGTGTTTGTGTGCCATGCATTTACATTTGAGTACACTTTATATATTTTGTTACAAAATATTTTCTTGAAAAATAGTTATTATAGTAAAAGTTAAGCAAATACATGGCACACGAGCATTCGTCTACGGTGGTGGAGCCACCATACCCCCCGACCCCTGAGCAATTTATATAAGTATATAAATATAATTTTTTAGTAGTGTCCTGGTGTATGGTTTTCATTTAATTTTTTGTCAAACATAAAAATAAAACATTTGCTCCATATAGTCATTTATATATCATGGTATGGCAACCTGGCATTTCTTCATTACTCTTCAATTTGAAAGGCACCGCTCCCAACAGCAGTTAATAAACACAAGGAGTGTGGCCTTGAAGCAACTAATCTCTGGTCTATCTCGCATTTCAAATTTGGGCAAAGAAAACAAGTAGTTTTCAATGCCACCAAAACTCAGTTCCTACATCTTTCTACTTGACACAATCTTCCACTCAACTATGATATATCTCCTTCGAAAACACAGCTCAAACTTTCATCTGTTCTTAATATTCTTGGTGTTTCTTTTTCTCGTTATATTTCTTGAAAAGATCACATTTCTTTTTCTAAACAAGCTTCTAAGTAGTTAGGTGTTCTAAGGCGCCTTCAGAATTTCTTCACACCACCCCAGTTGCTCTTTATAGGGGTGGTGTTCGCCCCTGTATGGAGTACGCCTCTCACATCTGGGGTGGTTCCACATATATAGCATTTCTCGAAGATGTTTAGTCTAGTGTTTTTCGCCTTATAAACGCTGAAGGCGGAGATACGGTACGAATCGTTCACAGTGTATTAAATGAGTATGTGGAAACCCTTGGAATTGCTTTTAACCTTTCTAAATAGATTAAGGTTCTCTAGGAAAGAAGCTATCTAAACATATATATATATATATATATATATATATATATATATATATATATATATATATATATATATATATATATATATATATATATATATATATATATATATATATATATATATATATATATATATATATATATATATATATATATATAGAAGCTAAAGATTTGTTCCTAGGGAACCTTATACGAATTATGAAGCATAATGCTAATAACGTAGGTAGCAACATAATGCATAAAAATTATAAACTTTAATAATCATGATAAATAGACGTTTCGGATTATTATAAATCCATTTTCAATATTTCCTGCAACAACAGAATCACAAAGAAATTAATAATAAATCACAATATGTATGACAAAAATAAAAAAAAATTTAAGATTAAATGATAAAGCAAACGAGCAAAGGTTACAAACACAAGTTATAAATTACAAATAACAAAGGTGAAATGAATGTAATCGGTGTTTTTGAATATTAAGTTAGTTGGTTATAGGCTAGAAAAAAACAGGAAGCATAATATATTTGATTTGAAATAAGTTTTTTTAAATATATGGATGCGCATATACATGTATATATTGCAGGAGAAAGGTCAATAGATTAGAAGGGGGACGGACGAGGTTGCTGAATTTAGTTGGGGGTTGAGACGTTTACATTTTTCAGTGCGCAGGATGCAACTCCTGCTACGTAGGCCAAACTGGCCTACAATTAAAACTACGCATCTTCAAGCATCTCGGCATGTCATTCCGTACTAATCTTCCCATTTCCTCTCCAGAACACTCTCCCATACGCAACCATGCCATGTCCCTTGACCTTTCACTCCGCACATCTGATTTCAGCATTTTATCCTCTCACTCTACTGATTCTGACAGAAAAATTCTGGAATCCCTCTATATTAAACGTCTCAACCCCCAACTAAATTCAGCAACCTCGTCCGTCCCCCTTCTAATCTATTGACCTTTCTCCTGCAATATATACATGTATATGCGCATCCATATATTTAAAAAAACTTATTTCAAATCAAATATATTATGCTTCCTTTTTTTTTTTTTTTTTTTTTTTCTCGCCTATAACCAACTAACTTAATATTCAAAAACACCGATTACATTCATTTCACCTTTGTTATTTGTAATTTATAACTTGTGTTTGTAACCTTTGCTCGTTTGCTTTATCATTTAATCTTAAATTTTTTATTTATTTTTGTCATACATATTGTGATTTATTATTAATTTCTTTGTGATTCTGTTGTTGCAGGAAAATATTGAAAATGGATTTATAATAATCCGAAACGTCTATTTATCATGATTATTAAAGTTTATAATTTTTATGCATTATGTTGCTACCTACGTTATTAACATTATGCTTCATAATTTATATATATATATATATATATATATATATATATATATATATATATATATATATATATATATATATATATATATATATATATATATATATATATATATATATATATATATATATATATATATATATATATATATCACGCGCGCGCACACATTAGTGATGGCATACGCATTCACATCCTCATCAAAATTGGCAAACTCATCCACATCTGCAAATTACAAAATATGACATCCGATCCATCACACACACACATATATATATATATATATATATATATATATATATATATATATATATATATATATATATATATATATATATATATATATATATATATATATATATATATATATATATATATATATATATAAAAGGTTGAAATCAAGTTCCCTCGCGAAGGGGATGACCCCGATGAAGTCATAATACTAGGTTTGGAAGATAATGTTGAAGATTGTTTGGATCACATCCTAAATTTGGCAGAGGAATATATACAAGATCTAACGGACGAAGAGGAAGCCAGAAAGTATATTCATTCATCATCCACCAATGGTACCCAGAATGATAGCTCTGCAAATTCTGGCTCCAATTCTGAAAAGGTAAGATTTATTATTATTGTTTTTTATTTCCATGTGTTTAGTCAGTTTAGAAACTTATTCCATTGATAGAAATGAGAAATTATTATTAGAGAATTGTTAATGCTTTTGTATTTAAATATTAGTAAAATTGAGTGACAAATCCATCTGTTAACTAAAATTAATTGATATGAAATGTTGGATGTGGGAGAGACTACAAAAACAAGAAACGAACTGGGTGAGAGGCTATAGGTATTTGCTTTTGGTGGTGCCAATGCTGATCTATATAGCCAGTATTAAAGGTGCTCTTCACCCATTGGCGAGATTTGATCAAATTTGAGTATTTAATTTTTAAAAAAAATTTTTTTTTTTTTTTTTGTTGCCTCAATCTTCTAAGGCTCTTTTTCAAAATGGCAGACTTCATATAGTAACTGGGGCTTTTCTATCATCGAAGGTGAGGTTGGTGTAATCCCTCTATTTCGAAAACTGCTATTTGCTCATTATACCTCTGCCTTCAGATCCGTATGCATTCTACTATTACACCTTACATACTGACTTCTTTATTTGAATATTTTCATTCCTCTTCGAGTAGTCATTCATTCACAATAAATTAAGGCTTTTGTGGTTGTACCCACCCCACATGGGGGTCATCCTTAATCTTATGAAAAGTCTAGCAACAATCTGGATCTATTCAAAGCCAAATTCTTATCTATCCTTAAAGTTAATGCAAGATCGGTTCCAGTATTCACTTAACGCTGTAAAAAAAAAAAAGCACTTAGTACTAGGTTTGGATCCCTCTCTCTATAGTACCTTATCCCACTCTTTCCCCTTACTACTCATCAATATTTCATAACCGAGTTTGTGGCACTGGTTCTGGAGATTTTAAAATCATAGCTCAGTACGTGTGTAACAGTTTTTTTGACTCTAAAAATACAGTGCTCTGATTTTAAAATAGTGATCCACTAGAGATCCAATCCCCTGGTGTATGTAGTTCAAAAACACTCTTGGCTCTATATACACTGAAGAAGGCAAGGAACTTTTGTTGGATTCCGTCCCAAGAGATAAAGTTAATTAATGTTGGCATGAGGCTGTAGGATGTATGCTCGATGTGCTAAGCTGTAAAGTGTTAAACCCTTCGCAAGATATTGATCATTCTCTTGCTGCATCATTTGCTACAGGGAGGTGACCTTAACATATTTTTTTCTATTGAACATACCAACTTGACAGCTAGCACACCTGAAGGGAGATCTCAAATATATCTTCTTGATCTGTAGGTTTTGCCACTTCCATTTTTGTCTTTTTGTCCGTATCCTTGTAGGATATTCGGCTTTGACTACCACCTGACAGGGTTTGACCAGACTTATTTACCTTCTCAAATGGGAAGAGTTTTTCGTAAATTTTGGGTGAATTTCCATCTTTCAAAAGCAGTTATTTATGCCATTTCTTCGGTAATTGTTTCTGATGTTCAAAAAATAATTTTTGTAGATTGTCCGCTTTCTCCACTTATTCTAAGTATTCTACCACAATCCCATTATTACTTTTATTACTATTTTGCACACTTCTTTTTGACTTAAATGAATATCTTCTTTTTGCTACTTCTAATATCGGTATACGGTATACCTTGTTAAATATGTACTTGTAATTGTTACAGGGCTTTGTGTTGGAAGGCGCTCCATGGACACAGCCTCCAAACATGGATTCCTCTGAAGATTTTCCGTACATGAGTAGTGCCGCTACCCCATCGACAGCTCCAGTTTGGGGGCCTAAGCGGAGTTAAATCGCATTGAAGGAAGGTTTTGGTTGCTATACATAGTTTTTATATTTTTAAAACTTTGAATTATTATTATTATTATTATTATTTATTATCTTAATAATATTTAATAAAAAAAAAAAAAAAATAATATATATAATATATATATATATATATATATATATATATATATATATATATATATATATATATATATATATATATATATATATATATATATATATATTATGAAATTAGTGTGGTTGCAGCATTTCCTAGCAATGGGCCTGCCAGGTTAAGCTATAAAAAAAATTTTTAACTGTTTTTTTTATTACTACGTTTCTCTTGTATTGCTTGTGTTGTTTTTTTTTTTTATATTTATTTTTTTGTGGGTTCAAGTGTAGTAGGTTCAATTTATTATAATAAGTATATTAGTATATATTTTATGTAACTGACATTTTTTTTTCTTGCAATGCGATTGGGGGATCGCATTAAAAAAAAATTAATCAGAATTATTTATTTTAATTTATTATTATTATTATTATTATTATTATTATTATTATTATTATTATTATTATAATACCTGAACAACCTCTTCCTCACTGTCTTGCTGCAGTTGTTGACGAAACTTTTAAAACCCGTTCTTGGCTATTGAAAATCAGTCGAACATTTTTTTATTATTATTATTATTAAAATATGACGCTGATGTTATTGAGGAGAAATTTATTTTCTCCTCCAAAATTTTTTGGGGGCAAAGTTTTTCTTCCTTTTCATTAAAAGTTTAATAAAAGAAAAATTTTACTTTGAAAATTAGGAAGAAATACTCCCTTAATTAAAATAATTGAATAACGAATGTTTTTTTTTTTTTTTTTTTTTGGTAGTACTTCTTAAGTATATATATATATATATATATATATATATATATATATATATATATATATATATATATATATATATATATATATATATATATATATATATATATATATATATATATATATATATATATATAAAAGAAAGTTCAAAGTTTATATAACAGCAAACTACAGTACAATTATTTAAAAGTAATTTTACGAAAACCTAAACTATTCCAATTTAAAAGGTTGTGAATAGTCATTTTTTGTAAAATAAATATATTTTTATTATAATTATAAAGGTTTTCATTATTATTATTTATTATTATTATTATCATCATCATTATTGTTGTTGTTGTTTTCAATGCTTCAGTTGCTTTATGAGTTTTGTGGATTTCAAGTTTAAAATTGCAATTGTTATTTCTAGTGTATAACAAGACAGAAGAGGTAAATAAATAAATTAAAAAATAAAAAAATAGAAAAAATGTACCTATAAAAAAATGGGGAAAAAATAAAATGTAAAAAGTTTTCTGCTAATTTTCTTATAATATGTTTCTGAAAATAAATATTACTATAAAGGTAAACTTTCAACGAAAATCCTTTAGGTCCTATACTTGTCTGATTACAAATAATTTGAGGATTTGTTTAATCTACATATTCTCTGTAGAATAAGTTTATGCAGAGAGCATGGGCTTAACTAAAAAATTTTAGTCTTAGAATTTTATAAACTATATGTATATATAGTTTGGGTGTGGGTTTGATGCAAAAGAAATACAATGAATATATATCAAGCTTACCTTATTTTGAAGGAACGACGTGATTTTAAACAGAAAAAATAAAATAATTCTTATGTAATTTAAGGTAAATACGTGACCCACTGATTCTCCCATAGTTTTAATTCAAAAGATTATGACGTCACTACGCTACGTCCCCGGGTGTGGCAGGAACTGGAGAAGTGGATTTAGGTACAAAAGTGGTTTCAAGCGTTCAATAGAGACCATGTCTTACCTTGGAAGTTGTAATTAGAAGCACCGGTAAAAGCGCTCAAGAACTAAGAAGACGCCTAAAGGGTGCCTCTAAAGCTCGCCTGATGCGATCTACTCCGACATACAAATGAGTACACGTTTTCAAGGCTTCTGGTATTTAAGTACCCTGAGATACAAAGGTGAAAGCACGCGGAACTTAAGTTCCCTCATGCGAGATATAAAATTCTTCTTGAAGGTGACGGAAGTCCTGCTTGCTCTGAGGGGCGGAAACAAAGAGGTCAGCAGGTCATGGAGGAGTTTTATCAGTAACAGTCTGAAACGGTGAATACTCAAAATCATCAGGATACAACTTAGGAGATTAGCCCA
>SEYY01002896.1:0-30919 GCA_009176605.1 Armadillidium nasatum | reverse complement strand
AATTGAATGAGACTACGGTTAAATCTCTCACAAATGCCATTACTTGAAGGATGCAACGGTGAGGTTTTAACATGTTTGACATTGAATTCTTGTAAAACAGTTTGGAATTCAGAACGAAATAAATTCGGCTCCATTATCAGTTAATACTCGAAGTGGTACTCTTGGTAAAAATGTCATTATCCTGTGTTTCAACATGGAAGCTACGGTATTCCCCTTTTTGTCTTTAATCGGTATCACTGCAGCCCACTTAGAAAAGTGGTCTATAAAAACAATACAATACTTATATCCAGAGTTGGTAAGAGGAAACTGTATTAGATCCATCGCGACAAGATCAAAGGGATGACTGGCTATTATTTTAATCATAGGGGGCGTGATGTTTGTTGAATAAGTCTTCAATTTTTGACATAAAGGGCAACATTTAACCACATCCGATATGATCTGATTAGTTCGAGGATGCCAAAAGTGGCGATATACCAAATCTATCATTTTGTTGCGTCCTATATGGGCACAATTAAAATGTAAATTTACAACTAGTGTAATCAATAAATTTAATGAAACTACAAAAAGGAATTTTTTGGATTTATTTTTATAATATAATACTTCATTTTCAATTACTAATATTATTTACATGAGGTCTAAACAGTGATATGTGTTTAGGCCAGTTTATTTTTAAGGACTTGTCTTTTAATGATTTGACCAATGAGATGATTACTTTGTCTGTTTTTTGATCGGTTAATATTTCAGTAACGTTTATGTTTGAGTCTAAGGGAGGAGAAGGTATTATCAATTAAGGGTTGAATAGCATTTATTTGTATAATAACATCAGGTTTAATTCTGTTATTCACTATTTCAATGGGTTTGAGAAAATTATAATGGATACCCGCTAGACACTTCATAGTACAGATTTTATCAGTAAACTTACTTCCGTAAATTAGCGGATTTTTATCATTATAATAAATAACCACTTTGGTTTTGTATAATTGACTGAAAGCCTCTATTATTTCCGGTATTGGAACTTGTCCATCTAATTTCATCAATCTAAGTTGTTTTCTAATATGTCTGTTAGCCAATTTATATTTATTAATATTTTTAAGTAATTCATCAACTGTTTGTAGACGTAATTCATGATGATATGTGTCACAATCATATAAATACAAAGAAAAACATTTGAACATGGCGTCTCCACCGCCAGAAACTTCCACCAATTGGAATCCCTCTGGAATGTATCCACTAAGATTAGTGCACATTTTATCCGATTCTGGTACAGAAGAGCATGGAGATCGTGATAGTGCATCAGCAACGGTATTATTTTTTCCCACAATATGGCGGATTTCAAAGTCAAATTCATAGAGTTCTTCCATAGTGCGTGCCAATCGGCCATCAATTAAACTCATGTTTTGTAAATAAATAAGAGGCATATGATCAGTGTATATAATGAACCTTACTCCTCGGAGGAATGCCTTTAATGACTTCACCGCCCATCGCAAGGCTGCCAATTCCTTATCTATAGTGCTGTAATTTTTTTGTGCACCACTAAAGGTGGTTGATATGTAGGCTATAGGTCTCCGAACTCCTTCTTGTAGTTGTGACAGACATGCCCCAGCTCCAAGATCGGAAGCATCAACGTGTAATTCAAGGGGTGAAACCTCGGGGTTGTAATCCGGAAATCCCAACAACTCTGGACTGACTAAAGCTGCTTTCAGTTGTTCAAAAGCAGACTGACATTCTTGGTTCCATATGACCTTTTTACCCCCAGTTTGAGATGACAAGGGTTTAGCGAGAATTGAACAGTTAGGAATGTGACGCCGGTAAAAATTCACCATTCCTAGAAATTGGCGTAATTGTTTAACGGTGGATGGTATTGGGAAGTTTAAAGCTCCACTCAAGTTTTTCTCCAAAGGCATGATACCTTGTTTGGATATGTGGTGCCCCAGAAATTCCACTTCCTTCCGGCACAGTTTTGTTTTGCTGGGCTTTAGTTTATAGCCATTGGCTTCCAGGGCTGCTAGAACTTGTTGTAAAGTATTCAAATGTTCTTCAATGGTTTTCCCCAAGACAATGATGTCGTCCAAATATACCATTACATTTGTCCACGGTAACCCTGCTAATGCTAGCATCATTCCCCTTTGGAAAGTGGCGGGGCCATTCTTTACCCCAAAGGGCATCTTTAAGTACTCATATTGGGCAAAAGGGGTAGAAAAAGCTGTCTTTTCTATGCTTTCTGGATCCATGGCTACCTGGTAGTACCCCTTTACCAGATCTATTGTAGAAAAGAAAGTTTGTCCGTACATATTATATATCATATCTATTAAATTAGGGAGAGGAAAAGAGTCTGTTTTAGTAGCTTCGTTCAATTTGCGGTAGTCTATACACAGTCGGAGTTTTCCATCAGGTTTGCGGACCGGTACTACCGGAGCAGAATAAGGAGACTGACTTGGTCTAATAATATTACTTTCTAGTAATTCTTTGCACTCCCCTTCAATCTCCTGGGCCAAAGGCCCTTGGAATCTTCGAACTGGTATTCTAATAGGTTTATTGGTTTCCAAGTCAATATGATGGGTGATATTGGTAGCTATCCCCACATCATTATCACCACGACTCAGTGCATTCGAGTGTTTCAACAAAATGTTGATCAATGTACTTTGCTGATCTTCTGTTAATGGTAAATTTTTGATTTCAAATTCTTCAATAAGTCGTTCAGGGGTCCAATAATTTCCTAGATCTTCACTGGTTAATGAAATCTGATTACTATTGATGGGAACTACAAAATTGTCTTCAAACGGAGTGACCTTTCCAATCAAAGCATGTTTGCGGAAGTATTGGTCTTTCTCGGATAAATTTAATACCGCTATCATTTGAGTTTTCTCTCTAATATCTAAAATCCCTGGAATAAATTCCAAAACTGGGTGATCCACTCCGATAAATTCAATTATAGGGTAATCCATAGTCTTATCTCTGGAATGCGGGATAACAATGGAAATAAGTTTACATTGGATTAGGGGGCACTAAAACAGAATCCGTGGTGATACAGTTATAAAAAGGTATTTTTCTGCTTATGTCCTTGGCTAAAATAGTCAAAGTATTTTGTGCTCTCTATGAATTAATTCTCTACTGGTCATATCTGGCAAAAGATTATTTTCTTTCAAAGAAATTGCTCCAAGTACAATATGATGGATCCATGAATTCTTGGGGAACTATATATAGTTTAACTATTTTTGTTTTAATACCGCATTCGAAGACAATAGGGCATTCTATTAATTGGTCAATACTGATTCTATTTCTGTTACCAAATCCACTTATTGCGGAACATCGGTTGACGGGAGCAACCTGAGATCTGGTCTATTAAGGAGAACAGCTGAACTAACAAGACTTACTGGCCGTAAATCTCAGCAGAAATTTTTGACCAAGAGCGTTGTTAGGGAGAGTGGCAACAATAACGAAGATCCAACCTGCCTACACAGAGTTTTTGCTTTGATGACCCCGGAATTGACGAAATATTTACATACTGCGTTCAACTCCGTCAGCCATAGAACAAGTATTCCGTTCGCACTTAATTCGAAAGGAGCACCAGAGGCCTTATTTATTTTCGGTGCGACGACTACCTTTCACAAGGAAGGTGATGATCACCTTCCCTATGCAAGACGGGGCCCAATAACTTTTGCAAGAAGGTTCCCTTACGTGAGCTTATTATTAACTTTATTAAAACACATTGACAAATCTATTCTAACCGTTACTCAATATAACTAAATATGAGGAAAGAGGGAAAGTGAAAGAAGTATGATAACAATAATTTACACTTTAATATCAAATATGGCAAAAGGGTTAATACAACAAGGATAATTTTAATAAATGAATAGTCAATATAAAAATTGAGCCCTATTGTCTATCTATTTTTCCCCAATCCTACAATTTATTGATTAAGAGCAATCAATTTCTTTTTTACAATGTTTTCTATATTAATGGGATATTTGATAGCTTCTAAGACACTTGCTGAATCAACCAGCACCTAATTTAGGAGGAGTCAGGACTCATGAAAGGAGCTATTAGTATGAAGAACAGAAGACACAGAAGTTGGAAGAATATATTAAATACTGGGCTTATCTGTAGTTTTTGCAATATTTGGCTTTCGCTCTTGTACTTCTGTTAATGCGATTGGAATGGTTTATACCTGGTTTCTCCTTTAAACAAGTATACAATTCTGAATGATGATACGTTGACAACTAAATCAGTTTCAGGTAATGATCCCAATTCTGATTGTACCCGTCCAGAGACGGCAATAAATTGTTGTATTTCCAATATTGAGAGGTCCAAAGTCAATCCTGGGGAAGTATCAGTCGATCCTAGTTGAGAGATTGGCTTCAACCCAAGCTCAGAATATAAAGGTTTGGCCCAACAGAGAATATAAAGGTCCGACCCAAACTTAGAAGCCTAAAATACAATTTGCTTTTATTACTTCCTTATCCCATTAATATTTACCTATATATATACATATGAATATTAAATAACACTTGAAATCATTATAAAAATAATAAATATATAAACCCGTACCTTTTAAGGCAATGACTTTTGGCTTAACTCCTAACTGGTGAAGGCCTAAGCAATTTTAATAATTATCCTGTTTGGATAATAATTCAACTTTCTCGAGTTGGTTATAATAAGTCACAAATTATAGAAAATATAAAGCAAAATTCAAAATTTTTGTGGTAAATTATATCAGAACAAAATTCAAAATTCTGTAACAGAAACAGTTATTAGCATCATAATATTTAAACAAAATAAAAGAATGAACAAAAAAAAAATAATTTAAACATAACATAAATGATTTGGTTTACTATCAGTATTCTGATAATAACAAAACTAAAAACACCAAAAGTAAATGAATATAAAAATGGTACTGATTATGAATTAATAACTCTCCCTTTTATCCCCCTCCACCAGATTTTAGCCCCCCCCCTAATTTCTGAAGGACTATTTTTCATAGTAGGGAATACATAGTAGGAAATGCATTACACATAATACAATACATTGCAAAAAAAAAAAATTTTTTTTTTTTTTTTATATATAAAAATACAAAAAGTTTTACAAAATATAAACTCATTTTCAGCCAAATAACCATCAATTCAAGAGTTCTATTTACAGTTGCTTTCTTAAATTGTGGATCCTCTTTTCCCTCTGCACAGCTTGTTCAAAATCATGGAATAACCAAGACTGGTATTCCAGATTATTATTCGTGTGAGCTGATCTTTGCTCAATTGATTGTCTTATAATAGCCTGGAAAAAGGCAATATTCGCTTCACTATTATAATGTAAGGTATCATGAGTAATACCAGTTGAGGTAGAAGCAACTGCACCGGCATCATCATATTTATTAGGAAACTTTCCATAATCATAATCGGGAAGTGTATATGTATAAAATTTATGAGCATCTCCCCATGTGGTCTCTTGTCGATGTTGATCATTTGAGGTTTGTGGTTCATGACTCGTTGTTGGTATGGGATAATATCCCTCATAAGTAGATGTAGAAGATTCTTGGAAATCTACAACTCTTCTTAAGCATTTATCCACATTATCACTTTCTTGGTTTTCCCTTGGGAAATTGGTTATATCATCATCGTCGTCATCAGAGCTGACAGGTAATTGTCGGGAATGTACGAGCATCCTGGAGTGTATGGTCTTTCCTTTCTTAGCTACAGGTTCACCGTAACGATCGTGACCTGAAATTTGATAGAATATATTACGGGTACTTTTTATGAAGGCCTCCAAAAACCTTGTGTTCCCGTGTAGTCCATCAGGCAAAAGTGAACAATTTAAGGTATCAGATTCTCCTCCAAAGAAATAAACCATTGGTGATTTATTATTTATCTTTTCACGTTTTCCTCGACTATCATAGAAATTATTAAGCGCATGCTCCGCCTGTATTACATGTTTATCAATCCAATGATATTCGTCGTTCAGTAAGGTCTTGAACAATCTAAAGACTTTAATGGAGTGTTGTCTCATTTTTGAAGCATTTAGGATGGGGTGATCTTGCAAAAAATCTTTGTATCTGGACCCCCATTCCCTCACAATTCTTGTCTGATTAAATGTATAAAGGTCCTTGATAGCAGGAAGAACCAAATACATGATACAGTTTGGGTTTTTTTCGTACATTTCTTTATATAAAAGATTCATGATGGAAGGAACGTCAGAAATAGATGGATTGTGGACGGGACAAAATACAGTGATATCATGTCGTCCTTTGGTATTAATAGTCATTCTTTTCCAAGCCAAAGTAGTTAAGGCCCAGATGAATACAACGTCGATTTGGGGTATCATACCCCGTCGAAGTAAAGAAAGGCACTCATCAATCCGTGCACCAGAACGAAATTCGGTAACAGCATCGATTCCATATTCTCTACGCAACCATCTCTGGCCATCCCGAAAGATCTTGACTTCGGAGGCACCTACACACAGCAAGTGGATCATGGCGATGAAGCGTTGTTTTCTGTGGGTGGAGATACACAATATGCTGATTAGTACCATGTAGGAATAGTATTCCCGCAACTCCGCTATCCCCCCCAACTAAGCACTAAATTGACTCAGCAAGTGTTTATCAAGGAGTTGCGGTCGTAAAAACAATTTTTTATTTTATTTTTATGTACAGAAGTCTGTAGTGATTGTCGAGTCGCAACCCTATTTAATGTATTTGTTAGAAGATTATGCATTGTTTAGGCAAAAAAAATACTTATTTCGCACATTAAAAAGGATTGTAAGGACAAAACAAATAGACCAGTTTAAACACTCAATGAATTTAATCCTTAATTCAGGGACAAAAAACTGTTAAATTTGAAATTATATTTTTAGGTTTTTTCAATTCATCAAATAAACTCAAAATCACAAAAAAACTATCTTTATAAATTTGGGACTTTAAATTACTTAACCAAACCAGTGTTTGGTAACATTATTATAAAGGCTTAGTATCAGTTTTAGAAAAGAAATTTTATGTATTTGTGGTGGTTATAGGAAAGGATAGTTTGGAAGACCTAACATATTCCAACGGTTGGAGCATAACATTAGGGAGGTTTGGGACTGTTCCTCGAGATCGCGTGAGTGGTCTAACAACAGGTGTTTCAATTACGATAGTTGGTGATCCTATAGGCAAATTTTCCCGAGATAACCGTCTCCTAAGAACTAATTCTCCTTCAACAGAATAATTGTCTGGTAAACAATCCAGATGGGGAACAGTTGACATTTGCGTAACCCCAAAGTTATCTTCTAAAAATTTCCTTAACGTACCCGGGGACTGAGTTTCAGAATGTGCCGATCCCTCCTCAGATATATGCGAGGTGGTTAATCCAGTAGTCGTTCTAGTAATTCCAGATACGTCAAAAGTGGAATTCATCCATCCTTCAACTAATGGATCTATTATTGTATTTTCATGTGAGTCGTGTACATACATTGACGTATGATCCCATTCTAATTCTAATTCTGAATCAATAACAATATTTTCAGTATCTTGTGACGATTTTTCATGGGAATCTTTATTATAATCCATTGGCTCGAATCCGCTGAATCCAGATGATGAATCGTCCATTTCAACAATTTTGTAAATCTCTCTAGTAGATGAATGAGGTATTAATACTTCAGGACTGTTTTGCAATGGAGACGAACATGATGGCGTTTGGGAAGTACTTTGCAATTGGGATGAATAGAAGAGAGGAGGCGAAATTGTGTGAGATATGTTATGCATAGGGACAGTTGGAAAGACAGTAGAAGAGCTAAGAGAAAGCTGGGGGATAGTTGGAATAGGATCTAATATATTAGATATTGGTTCTTGGGAAAGTAGAAATCTACTTTGCTCGCTATTTTCCTTTTCCCTTTGACTTATTTCATTTTTACTCTTATTTATTTGTGCGATTGTATTTTGCAACACTTTTAAACGCCCTATGATTGATTCAGATAAGTTCTGTGTCTCGGCAGAACTTACTGGTAGGTCGGTAAAACCTAGGAAATTATCCTCACCATCCTCCACTCCTGTTGGATATTCCTCTTCTTGTAACACCTCATCAATACCATCATCCCCATACAATTCCATGCAAGAATCAGATTGTACCGAGGAACCATCTGCAGCATTCACATCCAATTCATCCTCTAATTCATTTGTTTTGAAAAGGATGTCAACAAATTGTGGATTCCTTTTCAAATAGTTAGGTATGTCGATCCATTTTCGTAAATGTGAAAAGTGCTGTTTCTCTTCTTTGTTATTGGAACCATTAATTCTTTTAATGTTATATGTGATTTTATTCTCATTGACCTTTGTAATGACAAAAGGTCCTTCCCACCTAATTTTAAATTTATTTTCCACATGATGGCCTTTACTAATCACCTTTTTAGCTACTTTCTGCCCTTTCTTATATGGCTCAAAATTGATTGTACCTTCATCCCAATATTGTGGAAAACTGTGAGAGACTTCAGGATGGATATTATTTAATATGAACTTAGATGGTGAAGTCTTTAATGAACTATGATAGGTATGATTATAAATACTTATAGATGATGGAAGTTCTTCATCCCAGTCAGTTTCATGGTCCAATACCTAAACATTTTAATGATTGTATCAAACTTCGATTGAACCTCTCACATATCCCATTACTCGCGGGATGTAGAGGCGTTGTTCTTATGTGTTGAATATTAAATTCAGATAGTACTTGTTGAAAGTTTGCGGATACAAATTCTGTCCCATTGTCGGTCAACATCCGGTTAGGGATTTTTAATAAGAAAGGTAACATTTTCTTCTTTAAAACTCTGGCTACTGTGTCGCTTTGTTTATTGTTAATGGGAACTGCGCAAGCCCACTTAGTAAAGTGATCAATCAGGACTACTACATATTTATTTCCGGATCTGGTTATTGGAAATTGTAGTAAATCCATAGCCATTAGATCAAAAGGACTCTTGGCCGTTATTTTCAACGTAGGTGGTACAACATTTGTTGAATGAGTCTTAAATTTTTGGCATGTAGGACAACATCTTACGATGTCAGATACTATCTGATTGACTCGTGGATGCCAGAAATGTCGATACAATAATTCTAATATTTTATTTCTTCCTATGTGCGCACAACCCCAATGCAAATTTATTACCACAGTGATTATAAACTTGAAAGAGAGTGCGTACAGAATTCTACCAGAGCTATGTTGGTAATATAAAATGTCATTCTTAATCATTAACCTAGGATGATGTATTTTAAATATTTGGGTCCTTTTGCTCCATTGCGTGACAGGAATTTGGTTTTTGATCTGCCTTATTATACAACTAATAATTGAATCAGTCCTTTGATCTTCGATAATATCCAATTCAGGGATATTATGCTGAGTTACATCCACTTGATCATATATTGGACTTATAGAATGAATATTGATGATAATTTCATCCATATTGGTTCTTATTACTGGAGGTTGTTTTATCAAATAATTGTAATGAACTCCTCCTAAGCATTTTAAACTGCATATCTCTTGAGCATCTGGAGAACCATACATCATAGGCTTTATATCTTTGAAGAAGATTTGTACTCGTACTTTAAATAATGTACAGAAAGCTTCTATTACCTCAGGTTTAGGAATATGTCCACTGAGTTTCATCGCATTTAGTTGTTTGCGGATATTTTTCTCTTTCAATTTATATTTTTCTATGTGCTTTAAAAGTTCATTAATCACTATGACACGTAATTCCAGATGATTGTCGATAGTACCATATAAAAACAAGGAAAAGCACATGAATAATGCATCACCACCTCCCGGAATCGTGATCATCTCAAATCCCGGAGGTAGGAATTCGACTTCGTGTTTATTAGCATTGTCTTGTTCTGATAATGGCAAATTTGGTACTGGGGATCTTGATAGTGCGTCTGCGATAAGATTACTTTTCCCCACTATGTGTCTTATTTCGAAATCAAACTCATTCAATTCCTCCCAAGTCCTAGCAACTCTGCCATCAACCATACTCATATTTTGCAAGTATATTAGTGGTTGATGGTCTGTATAGATGACAAATTTAACCCCTCTCAGGAAAGCTTTTAGTGATTTGACAGCCCATCGTAATGCTGTCAGTTCTTTGTCGATGGTACTATAGTTCTTTTGAGCACCATTAAAAGTTGTGGAGATGTAAGCGATGGGTTTTTGAACTTCATTTTGCTTCTGAGAAAGACTGGCCCCTGCTCCCATGTCAGAAGCATCTACATGAAGTTCCATTGGGGAAGCTTCAGAACTATAATCTGGGAAACCCAGCAGGATAGGATCCACTAATGCCTGTTTTAGCTGGTCGAAAGCATTTTGACATTTTCCATTCCAGAAGACAGTCTTCCCTCCTGTTTGAGAGGATAATGGTTTTGCTATTTGAGAGCAATTGGGTATGTGCCTTCTGTAAAAATTGACCATACCTAGGAATTGTCGTAGTTGTTTAACCGTTGTTGGTATAGGGAATTCCAAGACACCCTTTAGATTCTTTTCTAAAGGCATTATTCCATTATCAGAGACTCTATGGCCAAGAAATTCAACTTCCTCTCTGCAAAGCTTTGTTTTCCTAGGTTTTAATTTATAACCATTTGACCCTAAGGCTATTAAAACCTCGTCTAAAGTGTTGAGATGGTCCTCAAAACGTCTTCCCAAGAATGATGATGTCATCAAGGTATACCATAACCTTATTCCAGGGAAGTCCTGCAAGAGCGAGCATCATGCCACGTTGGAACGTTGCAGGGCCATTTTTTACTCCAAATGGCATTTTTAAGATATTCGTACTGGCCAAATGGTGTTGAGAAAGCTGTTTTTTCAATGCTATCAGGGTCCATGTTGATCTGATAGTACCCCTTGATTAGGTCAATGGTAGTGAAAAACTTGTTGCCATACATGTTATAAATCATGTCAATCAAGTTGGGTAACGGAAATGAATCCCCTTTTGTAGCATTATTGAGCTTCCTGTAGTCGATACAAAGCCTGAGAGAGCCGTCAGGTTTACGAACAGGTACCACAGGAGCGGAGAATGGTGACTTACTTGGTCTTATGATATTCCCTTCTAAGAGGTCTTTGCATTCTTTCTCTATTTCCTGGGCCAAAGGTCCCTGAACTCTACGTACTGGAACTCTGACGGGTCTATCCGATTCCAGTTCTATTTTATGGGTGATGTTGGTGGCAACTCCCACATCATTATCCCCTGTGCTCAACACAGATACATGTTTTTGTAGCACACTAATTAGTTGGTTCTTTTGATCAATCGTTAAATTAAGTTCTTCTATTTGGAATTCGGATATAATCGTTTTTACGTTCCAGTGCTGTTCGGGGTTTATACCCGATCCAGTTAATTCATTAATGATTGGAATAATTTCCAACTTTCCTGTTGGTTTAATCTTTCCCACTAGGGTGTTTCTTTTTATTCGTTTTTCACGGTCCGTATAATTTATTATAGCTATTTTTACATTGTCCACCCTAAGATCGAGAATTCCTGGTATTATGGAAACACCCGGAATTTCCATGCCCTGGAATTCTACCAGTGGACAACGTTGCCTAGCTTCCTGCTGAATTTTATCAACCACAATAGATACCATTCTGCATTGTAACGGCTTTAGGACCGTAATTTCCGGTACAACACAATTATAGAAAGGTATATTGCAGCTAATATCTTTCCCTACCATCTACTTATGAGGGATATTATCCCATACCAACAACGAGTCATGAACCACAAACCTCAAATGATCAACATCATGGGGAGATGTCCCACTTATACAGTGTATATTACTTGATAAAAGGGAGAGTTATTAATTCATAATCAGTACCATTTTTATATTCATTTAACTTTTGGTGTTTTTAGTTTTGTTATTATCAGAATACTGATAGTAAACCAAATCATTTATGTTATGTTTAAATTATTTTTTTTTGTTCATTCTTTTATTTTGTTTAAATATTATGATGCTAATAACTGTTTCTGTTACAGAATTTTGAATTTTGTTCTGATATAATTTACCACAAAAATTTTGAATTTTGCTTTATATTTTCTATAATTTGTGACTTATTATAACCAACTCGAGAAAGTTGAATTATTATCCAAACAGGATAATTATTAAAATTGCTTAGGCCTTCACCAGTTAGGAGTTAAGCCAAAAGTCATTGCCTTAAAAGGTACGGGTTTATATATTTATTATTTTTATAATGGATTTCAAGTGTTATTTAATATTCATATGTATATATATAGGTAAATATTAATGGGATAAGGAAGTAATAAAAGCAAATTGTATTTTAGGCTTCTAAGTTTGGGTCGGACCTTTATATTCTCTGTTGGGCCAAACCTTTATATTCTGAGCTTGGGTTGAAGCACATCTCTCAACTAGGATCGACTGATACTTCCCCAGGATTGAACTTTGGACCTCTCAATATTGGAAATAACAACAATTTATTGCCGTCTCTGGACGGGTACAATCAGAATTGGGATCATTACCTGAAACTGATTTAGTTGTCAACGTATCATCATTCAGAATTGTATACTTGTTTAAAGGAGAAACCAGGTATAAACCATTCCAATCGCATTAACAGAAGTACAAGAGCGAAAGCCAAATATTGCAAAAACTACAGATAAGCCCAGTATTTAATATATTCTTCCAACTTCTGTGTCTTCTGTTCTTCATACTAATAGCTCCTTTCATGAGTCCTGACTCCTCCTAAATTAGGTGCTGGTTGATTCAGCAAGTGTCTTAGAAGCTATCAAATATCCCATTAATATAGAAAACATTGTAAAAAAGAAATTGATTGCTCTTAATCAATAAATTGTAGGATTGGGGAAAAATAGATAGACAATAGGGCTCATTTTTATATTGACTATTCATTTATTAAAGTTATCCTTGTTGTATTAACCCTTTTGCCATATTTGATATTAAAGTGTAAATTATTGTTATCATACTTCTTTCACTTTCCCTCTTTCTCATATTTAGTTATATTGAGTAACGGTTAGAATAGATTTGTCAATGTGTTTTAATAAAGTTAATAATAAGCCCACGTAAGGGAACCTTCTTGCAAAAGTTATTGGGCCCCGTCTTGCATAGGGAAGGTGATCATCACCTTCCTTGTGAAAGGTAGTCGTCGCACCGAAAATAAATAAAGGCCTCTGGTGCCCTTTCGAATTAAGTGCGAACGGAATACTTGTTCTATGGCTGACGGAGTTGAACGCAGTATGTAAATATTTCGTCAATTCCGGGGTCATCAAAGCAAAAACTCTGTGTAGGCAGGTTGGATCTTCGTTATTGTTGCCACTCTCCCTAACATAGAAAAAAAATTTGGCGCCCAACGTGGGGCCTTCTGCTACCATAGTTAGTAAGAAGGATATCTCCACTGTAAACGTGGGCTTGCCATAGTAGTAACCACGGGAAACCGTGAAACCCAAAAATATTTATGTACCACAAATTTACAAACCAAATTTAAGAGTCACTATCTCTTGTCCTTCACCTTGCATTTGTCATTTTCTTGCTGGTCCTGCTTGTGATTTCAACTCCATTGCGTGCCTATCCCTGTTGCTATATTTCACTACTACTATCTTTTGTAGGTACTTCTAGAATAGTTTTAAGAACTAACCTAGATAATCTCACGGTAGGCTAATAGTAATAACGGGATTGCAGTCGACTTTTGGCATATCAATAGTATATGCAAAGAGCCTTTGCAGCCCCAGGTTTTTATCTTTGCAGATCAAGAGCTGCTGTAACCAAAGAGAATAGAAAACTCCTCCGCTGTTAGCAGGAAAGAAAACGTCACATAGTTTGACATATATATATATATATATATATATATATATATATATATATATATATATATATATATATATATATATATATATATATATGTATGTATATAGGGACTGCTATAAGTATATATATATCATTAACACTGTCAGTATCAGTATCGGGTCATTTATATCTTTAAGTATTACAAGTAAGTTAAGTCGCAATGGCAGAAAATAATGTGGGAGAAAAACTATCACCAATAGAGGAATACTTGAAAAGTATTGAGACTAATGCTAATACCGTGAGAAATGAAGAGTTAAGTGGAGAGGTAGCAGGTGGATCACGAGATGATGTCATATCGGCAGAAACGGTGAGAGGTATTATGGGAAATTTAAATGCTCAAATGACTGAGTTGAGTAAGAAATTAGAAGCTGCGGGTCCAAAACCCTCTACAGGATTTGAAATAAATGAGTCTGAGGGCCAAATAGAGGATCTGATGACAGGGATGGATATCACAAATACTCCCATAACTACATCCGGATCGGAAACTTATAAGCAAGAAGAAAAGGGAGAGATGTTTTCTTTACCTTTTGAATCATCAAGAACAGGGATTACGACTTCACCTGTATTCAATCTTGAGAATCTTGTTTCTGTATCTTCTCTATTACCAGTTACGTCGACTAGAACTTATGTAACTCAACCTATGACTACTAATGTACACACGATGGCAAGAATGCAAACCACTCCTTTACCACCAACAGTTCCAAATGCAAATCAAATCCCGTTAACGGCCACCCAGTTTGACATCATACAACAACAGATGTCCCTGTTAACACAAGCAGTGTCGTTGTTAACGATATTAGTAAATAAAGTACAAACACCTAGGGTGGTAGAGCCAAAAGTGTATCAATATGAAAATGATCACGATTTAAAACAGTTCTTCGAACATTTTGAGGAATACTGTTCACAAAAATATCCAGAAGCACACAAAACCAATGGGTGAGGCTCCTTGAAAAATATCTTGGAGGCAAATTTCTTAAATTATACGTAGTGATAACTAAAACTACTACAATAAATATATGGACTGTGAAAGAATCTCTTCTCAAGTGGTTTGAACATGAGGAAAAACGGAAAAATGAGAATAAAGCTCCGAGACTATCATGCTGCTCAACGCAAACCAGGAGAAGATATAAACATGTTTGCACTAAGATTGGAACAATTAGCATCAAAGGCTTATCCAGACACTAACATGAGGAATCACGAATCGCTCAGAACCGCTTTTCTATTTAACGTCTCACACCCTGTGCAAATTAAATTAAGGGAGTACCTCATTACAAAATGAAATGGGTACCCAACAGCGAGTTCCTTGGGAAAGACTTGTCATGTTAGCAGACAGTTATGAACGTGAGTTCCATACATCACCAAGAACTTATGACTCACCAAGAAATTTCCAATCAGAAAGTAGAACTCCACATAAAAATGTACAAAACATTGATGAGGATGAACAAGAGGTAATCTACATTCGATGCAGTAACCCCAATAAAACCAACTTGGAGTGACATACTTCAAAGACCACCTCCAAGAAGACAAAGTAAAAATCAAAATCAATTATTACCCCAAAAATCAAACCAACAGAAGTCAAATACTTCACGTACACCACCAAGAAGAATCAAGAATACCCCAACACCTGAAAGATCTCAGAATAATCAAAATACAACTCAGTGTGATTTTTGTGGGAGAAAGGGTCACTTGATGGCAGACTGCTACAAATATCTCGATATTTGTAGTTTTTGCAAAACTAAAGAACACACAAGAAGTGATTGTTGGAGAAACACCGAAAATCGTTTTAACAACTCACCCAACAAAAATAAAGCTCCTAAATGTCCTTTTTGTAAGGGTGAGCACTTGGGGATGCATTGTAATTCCCAGAACAACAATGGAAACGCCGCTACTAGGTCTCAAGAGCAACTCACCAACGTTGCGGAGCAAAGACCCTTACCTCAGAGGGGACAATATCAAACCAGGATTGTAGAGAACACTAGATCATCCTCAGATCCTTGGACTATGACTGGAACTCGACCTAAGACAAGCTGTGTTACTAATTGCAACATGTGTGGAGAGTCACATGAGGAAGGACAATGTATACAGGAAATGGGAAACTAACCCACTCCGCAATGATGAGCCACATTGTGGAGAATCGTAAAAATCGAACTTCGAACATTAACGGCTCAAAATAATCGGAATCGAAATGGAACGGATATCAATAATAATGGGAATAGTCCATTAAGGAATGAAAATCATAATCAATCGAACAACTGCGATATTTTGTTCAATCTATGTCAGGCTGATGTGGACCCTTTAATAGTCTCAGTTGCATTGGACCATCCTGAATGTTCTCAGTATTTCGACTGTATGATCGATACTGGAGCAGGGGTGAGTCTAGTCAATGCAGGGGCTCTACACACCCTAAAAGACATAAGAACTCAAACCAGCTTCTGACGTCAATGTCACAGCTCTGAAAGGATTTGGTTGTACATCTAAAATTCCAGTTGAACATTATATTGAAAGGAAAATAGTTTTCGAAAATGGGTTCGTTACTCCTCGTCCAATAATGTTATTTCGTAGTTCCCATTGATTTTATGACTCATAATGTTGTACTGGGAGCGGTTTCGTTAAAAGATAACAATCTTTTACCGGATCTGACTCGCCGTGAATTGGTACACAGGGTTCATAAAAAATTAAAAACGGTAGGGAAAGATATTAGCTGCAATATACCTTTCTATAATTGTGTTGTACCGGAAATTACGGTCCTAAAACCGTTACAATGCAGAATGGTATCTATTGTGGTTGATAAAATTCAGCAGGAAGCTAGGCAACGTTGTCCACTGGTAGAATTCCAGGGCATGGAATATTCCGGGTGTTTCCATAATACCAGGAATTCTCGATCTTCAGGGTGGACAATGTTAAAATAGCTATAATAAATTATACGGACCGTGAAAAACGAATAAAAAGAAACACCCTAGTGGGAAAGATTAAACCAACAGGAAAGTTGGAAATTATTCCAATCATTAATGAATTAACTGAATCGGGTATAATACCCCGAACAGCACTGGAACGTAAAAACGATTATATCCGAATTCCAAATAGAAGAACTTAATTTAACGATTGATCAAAAAAACCAACTAATTAGTGTGCTACAAAAGCATGTATCTGTGTTAAGCACAGGGGATAATGATGTAGGAGTTGCCACCAACATCACCCACAATATAGAATTGGAATCGGATAGACCCGTCAGAGTTCCAGTACGTAGAGTTCAGGGACCTTTGGCCCAGGAAATAGAGAAAGAATGCAAAGACCTCTTAGAAGGGAATATCATAAGACCAAGTAAGTCACCCTTCTCCGCTCCTGTGGTACCTGTTCGTAAACCTGACGGTTCTCTCAGGCTTTGTATCGACTACAGGAAGCTCAATAATGCTACAAAAGGGGATTCATTTCCGTTACCCAACTTGATTGACATGATTTATAACATGTATGGCAACAAGTTTTTCACTACCATTGACCTAATCAAGGGGTACTATCAGATCAACATGGACCCTGATAGCATTGAAAAAACAGCTTTCTCAACACCATTTGGCCAGTACGAATATCTAAAAATGCCATTTGGAGTAAAAAATGGCCCTGCAACGTTTCAACGCGGCATGATGCTCGCTCTTGCAGGACTTCCCTGGAATAAGGTTATGGTATACCTTGATGACATCATCATTCTGGGGAAGACTTTTGAAGACCATCTCAACACTTTAGACGAGGTTTTAATAGCCTTAGGGTCAAATGGTTATAAATTAAAACCTAGGAAAACAAAGCTTTGCAGAGAGGAAGTTAGAATTTCTTGGCCATAGAGTCTCTGATAATGGAATAATGCCTTTAGAAAAAAATCTAAAGGGTGTCTTGGAATTCCCTATACCAACAACGGTTAAACAACTACGACAATTCCTAGGTATGGTCAATTTTTACAGAAGGCACATACCCAATTGCTCTCAAATAGCAAAACCATTATCCTCTCAAACAGGAGGGAAGACTGTCTCCTGGAATGAAAAATGTCAAAATGCTTTTGACCAGCTAAAGCAGGCATTAGTGGATCCTATCCTGCTGGGTTTCCCAGATTATAGTTCTGAAGCTTCCCCAATGGAACTTCATGTAGATGCTTCTGACATAGGAGCAGGGGCCAGTCTTTCTCAGAAGCAAAATGGAGTTCAAAAACCCATCGCTTACATCTCCACAACTTTTAATGGTGCTCAAAAGAACTATAGTACCATCGACAAAGAACTGACAGCATTACGATGGGCTGTCAAATCACTAAAAGCTTTCCTGAGAGGGGTTAAATTTGTCATCTATACAGACCATCAACCACTAATATACTTGCAAAATATGAGTATGGTTGATGGCAGAGTTGCTAGGACTTGGGAGGAATTGAATGAGTTTGATTTCGAAATAAGACACATAGTGGGGAAAAGTAATCTTATCGCAGACGCACTATCAAGATCCCCAGTACCAAATTTGCCATTATCAGAACAAGACAATGCTAATAAACACGAAGTCGAATTCCTACCTCCGGGATTTGAGATGATCACGATTCCGGGAGGTGGTGATGCATTATTCATGTGCTTTTCCTTGTTTTTATATGGTACTATCGACAATCATCTGGAATTACGTGTCTTAGTGATTAATGAACTTTTAAAGCACATAGAAAAATATAAATTGAAAGAGAAAAACATCCTGCAAACAACTAAATGCGATGAAACTCAGTGGACATATTCCTAAACCTGAGGTAATAGAAGCTTTTTGTACATTATTTAAAGTACGAGTACAAATCTTCTTCAAAGATATAAAGCCTATGATGTATGGTTCCTCCAGATGCTCAAGAGATATGCAGTTTAAAATGCTTAGGAGGAGTTCATTACAATTATTTGATAAAACAACCTCCAGTAATAAGAACCAATATGGATGAAATTATCATCAATATTCATTCTATAAGTCCAATATATGATCAAGTGGATGTAACTCAGCATAATATCCCTGAATTGGATATTATCGAAGATCAAAGGACTGATTCAATTATTAGTTGTATAATAAGGCAGATCAAAAACCAAATTCCTGTCACGCAATGGAGCAAAAGGACCCAAATATTTAAAATACATCATCCTAGGTTAATGATTAAGAATGACATTCTATATTACCAAAATAGCTCTGGTAGAATTCTGTACGCACTCTCTTTCAAGTTTATAATCACTGTGGTAATAAATTTGCATTAGGGGTGTGCGCACATAGGAAGAAATAAAATATTAGAATTATTGTATCAGACATTTCTGGCATCCACGAGTCAATCAGATAGTATCTGACATGTAAGATGTTGTCCTACATGCCAAAAATTTAAGACTCATTCAACAAATGTTGTACCACCTACGTTGAAAATAACGGCCAAGAGTCCTTTTGATCTAATGGCTATGGATTTACTACAATTTCCAATAACCAGATCCGGAAATAAATATGTAGTAGTCCTGATTGATCACTTTACTAAGTGGGCTTGCGCAGTTCCCATTAACAATAAACAAAGCGACACAGTAGCCAGAGTTTTAAAGAAGAAAATGTTACCTTTCTTATTAAAAATCCCTAACCGGATGTTGACCGACAATGGGACAGAATTTGTATCTGCAAACTTTCAACAAGTACTATCTGAATTTAATATTCAACACATAAGAACAACGCCGCTACATCCCAGCGAGTAATGGGATATGTGAGAGGTTCAATCGAAGTTTGATACAATCATTAAAATGTTTGGTATTGGACCATGAAACAGACTGGGATGAAGAACTTCCATCATCTATAAGTATTTACAATCATACCTTATCATAGTTCATTGAAAGACTTCACCATCTAAGTTCATATTAAATAATATACATCCTGAAGTCTCTCACAGTTTTCCACAATATTGGGATGAAGGTACAATCAATTTTGAGCCATATAAGAAAGGGCAGAAAGTAGCTAAAAAGGTGATTAGTAAAGGCCATCATGTGGAAAATAAATTTAAAATTAGGTGGGAAGGACCTTTTGTCATTCACAAAGGTCAATGAGAATAAAATCACATATAACATTAAAAGAATTAATGGTTCCAATAACAAAGAAGAGAAACAGCACTTTTCACATTTACGAAAATGGATCGACATACCTAACTATTTGAAAAGGAAATCCACAATTTGTTGACATCCTTTTCAAAACAAATGAATTAGAGGATGATTTGGATGTGAATGCTGCAGATGGTTCCTCAGTACAATCTGATTCTTGCATGGAATTGTATGAGGATGATGGTATTGATGAGGTGTTACAAGAAGAGGAATATCCAACAGGAGTGGAGGATGGTGAGGATAATTTCCTAGGTTTTACCGACCTACCAGTAAGTTCTGCCGAGACACAGAACTTATCTGAATCAATCATAGGGCGTTTAAAAGTGTTGCAAAATACAATCGCACAAATAAATAAGAGTAAAAATGAAATAAGTCAAAGGGAATAAGGAAAATAGCGAGCAAAGTAGATTTTTACTTTCTCAAGAACCAATATCTAATATATTAGATCCTATTCCAACTATTCCCCAGCTTTCTTTTAACTCTTCTACTGTCTTTCCAACTGTCCCTATGCATAACATTTCTTACACAATTTCGCCTCCTCTCTTATTTTCATCCCAATTGCAAAGTACTTCCCAAACGCCATCATGTTTGTCTCGATTGCAAAACAGTCCTGAAAGTGTTAATACCTCAATCATCTAATAGAGAGATTTACAAAATTGTTGAAATGGACGATTCATCATCTGGATTCAGTGGATTCGAGCCAATGGGTTATAATAAAGATTCCCATGATAAATCATCACAAGATACTGAAAATATTGTTATTGATCCCGAAGACCATGAATTAGAATGGGATCATACGTCAATGTATGTACACGACTCACATGAAAATACAATAATAGATCCATTAGTTGAAGGATGGATGAATTCCACTTTTGACGTATCTGGAATTACTAGAACGACTACTGGATTAACCACCTCGCATATATCTGAGGAGGGATCGGCACATTCTGAAACTCAGTCTCCGGGTACGTTAAGGAAATTTTTAGAAGATAACTTTGGGGTTACGCAAATGTCAACTGTTCCCCATCTGGATTGTTTACCAGACAATTATTCTGTTGAAGGAGAATTAGTTCTTAGGAGACGGTTATCTCGGGAAAATTTGCCTATAGGATCACCAACTATCGTAATTGAAACACCTGTTGTTAGACCACTCACGCGATCTCGAGGAACAGTCCCAAACCTCCCTAATGTTATGCTCCAACCGTTGGAATATGTTAGGTCTTCCAAACTATCCTTTCCTATAACCACCACAAATACATAAAATTTCTTTTCTAAAACTGATACTAAGCCTTTATAATAATGTTACCAAACACTGGTTTGGTTAAGTAATTTAAAGTCCCAAATTTATAAAGATAGTTTTTTTTGTGATTTTGAGTTTATTTGATGAATTGAAAAAACCTAAAAATATAATTTCAAATTTAACAGTTTTTTGTCCCTGAATTAAAGGATTAAATTCATTGAGTGTTTAAACTGGTTCTATTTGTTTTTGTCCTTACAATCCTTTTTAATGTGCGAAATAAGTATTTTTTTGCCTAAACAATGCATAATCTTCTAACAAATACATTAAATAGGGTTGCGACTCGACAATCACTACAGACTTCTGTACATAAAAATAAAAAAATAAAATTTTTTTTACGACCGCAACTCCTTGATAAACACTTGCTGAGTCAATTTAGTGCTTAGTTGGGGGGGATAGCGGAGTTGCGGGAATACTATTCCTACATGGTACTAATCAGCATATTGTGTATCTCCACCCACAGAAAACAACGCTTCATCGCCATGATCCACTTGCTGTGTGTAGGTGCCTCCGAAGTCAAGATCTTTCGGGATGGCCAGAGATGGTTGCGTAGAGAATATGGAATCGATGCTGTTACCGAATTTCGTTCTGGTGCACGGATTGATGAGTGCCTTTCTTTACTTCGACGGGGTATGATACCCCAAATCGACGTTGTATTCATCTGGGCCTTAACTACTTTGGCTTGGAAAAGAATGACTATTAATACCAAAGGACGACATGATATCACTGTATTTTGTCCCGTCCACAATCCATCTATTTCTGACGTTCCTTCCATCATGAATCTTTTATATAAAGAAATGTACGAAAAAAACCCAAACTGTATCATGTATTTGGTTCTTCCTGCTATCAAGGACCTTTATACATTTAATCAGACAAGAATTGTGAGGGAATGGGGGTCCAGATACAAAGATTTTTTGCAAGATCACCCCATCCTAAATGCTTCAAAAATGAGACAACACTCCATTAAAGTCTTTAGGATTGTTCAAGACCTTACTGAACGACGAATATCATTGGATTGATAAACATGTAATACAGGCGGAGCATGCGCTTAATAATTTCTATGATAGTCGAGGAAAACGTGAAAAGATAAATAATAAATCACCAATGGTTTATTTCTTTGGAGGAGAATCTGATACCTTAAATTGTTCACTTTTGCCTGATGGACTACACGGGAACACAAGGTTTTTGGAGGCCTTCATAAAAAGTACCCGTAATATATTCTATCAAATTTCAGGTCACGATCGTTACGGTGAACCTGTAGCTAAGAAAGGAAAGACCATACACTCCAGGATGCTCGTACATTCCCGACAATTACCTGTCAGCTCTGATGACGACGATGATGATATAACCAATTTCCCAAGGGAAAACCAAGAAAGTGATAATGTGGATAAATGCTTAAGAAGAGTTGTAGATTTCCAAGAATCTTCTACATCTACTTATGAGGGATATTATCCCATACCAACAACGAGTCATGAACCACAAACCTCAAATGATCAACATCGACAAGAGACCACATGGGGAGATGCTCATAAATTTTATACATATACACTTCCCGATTATGATTATGGAAAGTTTCCTAATAAATATGATGATGCCGGTGCAGTTGCTTCTACCTCAACTGGTATTACTCATGATACCTTACATTATAATAGTGAAGCGAATATTGCCTTTTTCCAGGCTATTATAAGACAATCAATTGAGCAAAGATCAGCTCACACGAATAATAATCTGGAATACCAGTCTTGGTTATTCCATGATTTTGAACAAGCTGTGCAGAGGGAAAAGAGGATCCACAATTTAAGAAAGCAACTGTAAATAGAACTCTTGAATTGATGGTTATTTGGCTGAAAATGAGTTTATATTTTGTAAAACTTTTTGTATTTTTATATATTAAAAAAAAAAAAAAGGAATTTTTTTTTGCAATGTATTGTATTATGTGTAATGCATTTCCTACTATGTATTCCCTACTATGAAAAATAGTCCTTCAGAAATTAGGGGGGGGCTAAAATCTGGTGGAGGGGGATAAAAGGGAGAGTTATTAATTCATAATCAGTACCATTTTTATATTCATTTACTTTTGGTGTTTTTAGTTTTGTTATTATCAGAATACTGATAGTAAACCAAATCATTTATGTTATGTTTAAATTATTTTTTTTTTGTTCATTCTTTTATTTTGTTTAAATATTATGATGCTAATAACTGTTTCTGTTACAGAATTTTGAATTTTGTTCTGATATAATTTACCACAAAAATTTTGAATTTTGCTTTATATTTTCTATAATTTGTGACTTATTATAACCAACTCGAGAAAGTTGAATTATTATCCAAACAGGATAATTATTAAAATTGCTTAGGCCTTCACCAGTTAGGAGTTAAGCCAAAAGTCATTGCCTTAAAAGGTACGGGTTTATATATTTATTATTTTTATAATGATTTCAAGTGTTATTTAATATTCATATGTATATATATAGGTAAATATTAATGGGATAAGGAAGTAATAAAAGCAAATTGTATTTTAGGCTTCTAAGTTTGGGTCGGACCTTTATATTCTCTGTTGGGCCAAACCTTTATATTCTGAGCTTGGGTTGAAGCACATCTCTCAACTAGGATCGACTGATACTTCCCCAGGATTGAACTTTGGACCTCTAAAAAAAATATTGGAATAACAACAATTTATTGCCGTCTCTGGACGGGTACAATCAGAATTGGGATTCATTACCTGAAACTGATTTAGTTGTCAACGTATCATCATTCAGAATTGTATACTTGTTTAAAGGAGAAACCAGGTATAAACCATTCCAATCGCATTAACAGAAGTACAAGAGCGAAAGCCAAATATTGCAAAAACTACAGATAAGCCCAGTATTTAATATATTCTTCCAACTTCTGTGTCTTCTGTTCTTCATACTAATAGCTCCTTTCATGAGTCCTGACTCCTCCTAAATTAGGTGCTGGTTGATTCAGCAAGTGTCTTAGAAGCTATCAAATATCCCATTAATATAGAAAACATTGTAAAAAAGAAATTGATTGCTCTTAATCAATAAATTATAGGATTGGGGAAAAATAGATGGACAATAGGGCTCATTGTTTATATTGACTATTCATTTATTAAAGTTATCCTTGTTGTATTAACCCTTTTGCCATATTTGATATTAAAGTGTAAATTATTCGTTATCATATTTCTTTCACTTTCCCTCTTTCTCATATTTAGTTATATTGAGTAACGGTTAGAAGTAGATTTGTCAATGTGTTTTTAATAAAGTTAATAATAAGCCCACGTAAGGGAACCTTCTTGCAAAAGTCATTGGGCCCCGTCTTGCATAGGGAAGGTGATCATCACCTTCCTTGTGAAAGGTAGTCGTCGCACCGAAAATAAATAAGGCCTCTGGTGCCCTTTCGAATTAAGTGCGAACGGAATACTTGTTCTATGGCTGACGGAGTTGAACGCAGTATGTAAATATTTCGTCAATTCCGGGGTCATCAAAGCAAAAACTCTGTGTAGGCAGGTTGGATCTTCGTTATTGTTGCCACTCTCCCTAACAGCGGGGGCACCGGGGCTTTTATTTTCCCGAACTTCTTAATTATATAGTAAAAATTTATTCAATAACACTGTATGCATTCTACGGGTATGACTGCCAAATTTTGTGTATTAAGTTAATTTTTAAATAATTTAAATGTATATATATATTATATATATATATATATATATATATATATATATATATATATATATATATATATATATATATATATATATATATATATATATATATATATATATAATATATTTTTTTTTTTTTTTTTTTTTTTTTTTTTTTTTTTTTTTTTTTTTTTTTTTTTTACAAGTTATATAAAATGTAAACCTTAATATCAATAAATTAATTGTATTTCATTATCATTCATGGGTCAGGTAGATGGGAGATCTCCCTGTATAAAAATGTTTCAGCAATTTTATAATTCATGTAAACCAATTTTGCTTTTAAATTATTTTTTCTCTACTGAAACAGAAAAGGAAACATATAGTCCTATGTAAATGCATTAAAGCCTAATTGAGGCTTGAAAAAAGATTTTTGTACAAAAAATATATCAAATAACTTTCATTTTTACCATAAAAAGAAATACCTGTTATTGAAAACTGATAGGTCAATATATCAATTTCAATATAAAATATGATTATTACATTTGAATACATGGCAGATGAATATTTCTCTAACAGTGAGAAGCCACCCTTATCCTCAACCCAGTGAGTGGTGGAGTTTACTTTTCACTACATATTAATAAATATCAAATATATAAATTCAATATTGTTGTATCATTCATTCGTTTTGCTTAAATATCATCAAAATTTAAAATTATACATATACCATAAAACAGTGTAAAACTAATCATGCAAATGAAGGCTAACCACCCTCAAAAGTAAATTTTAATCACATTTTTATTTTTTTTTAAAGGAAAGAAAACATTCATAAAATTTTTTAATTTTTGGTAGAATGGTCTTTATATTTCAAGATTTTATATAAAATAAATTTAATAAATGATAACTTTAACAAAAAAATTTCCCACTCTTTGGGTAGAATTTTTTTTTTGCTAAAATTGAAATTTTTTCTAGTCTGCCCCAAAAAAAACTATACTGACCATGAAAAAATCCAACTAAATAAAAATAAAAAATAAAAAAACTAATAAAAAATGAAATGTAAGTTTTTGCATATAAAATAATGTAAATTTTCTTTAAAGTTTAGAAAATATTAATGATTTTCTGAAACTAAGTAAAACTAACCATTAAAAAGTTTAATAACTTTTCTATATTTCAACCAATCTACATGAAATTTTCAGGTTATAAAATTGGGATAGATACACATTTTTTATTTAGAAAATTTTTTTGTGTATCTAAAACTTTTACTGTGCATGGGAAAAAATTTTAAAATTGTTCTAAATTAAAAATGAATACCTTACCCAACTATGCAACTTCAGCAAGTTTTTTATACCCAACCATTTTGTTGCTGCACATGGGAAAAATAGAAATTTTCCAGTGCACAGCTCCAAATTGATTGAGTATGTAAAAAATTTTTTAGAAAGATTCTACAGCTGGGTGAGATACTAATTTATAATTAAAATTTTTTTTTTTTTTGTATACTCAACTATTTTGCTACTGTGCATGGGAAAAAACAATAATTTGAAATTTTTCCCATGTACAGGAACAAAATGGTTGGACATATAAAAAAAAGATTTCAAAGGTTGTACAGCTGGGGAAGTTACACATTTCTTTTTTTAGAAAAAGTTTTTGTATACCCAACCATTTTGGTGCTGTGCACAGGAAAGTTTTTAGAAATTGGGTATACAAAAAATTTTTCTAAAAAAAAAATGTTTCACCTTCGGAAATTTAAAGAACTTTTTCATGGGTAAAAAAATGATTTGTCCAAAAATAATATAAAAAAAATAATAATGGTTCATCATTATGGGCATTTGTGGTAATTTGACCGTTTTTGGGTAGCCAACATAAAAAGCTATGTCTTGAATTTTATTACTACACTGATGTAACAACCTGGTTAACAGACAGTCAAAGGACAATTCGACTTCAAATGTGGATGACTTGTTAGATCATCGTAATTTTTTTTTTAAAAAATGTAACAAAAATTTTTAGCAAAATTTTAACAAAACTCATGAAAAAAAAAAAAGTATTTTTCACTTTTTTTTTAAGTTAACTCACAGTGTGTCATGTTAGGTCTATTAGCAAGCAGTAGGCATAGATTTACCATTCTAGTCAAGGTTAAGCTAAGTTGAAATAGTTTGCTAGATCTTATAAACTGAAAAATATAACAAACTAGTTCGATAACCTAACTTTAATTGAAGGATAAATCTATGCTTATGGTAAGCTGATAGGCCTAACCTGGCGAATGCTGTCTCAACTAAAAAAAAAATGTTAAAAATAATGAATGGTCTATGGACAAATATAGCAATTTGGTATTCAAAATTTTTTTTAAACCAAAGCTAGTCAAAGAACAAGATTTTTTTTTAGAAATCCAAAGTAGCTATAACTTCTTGAATTTTACTACTACACTGATATAACAATCTGGTTAAAAGACAGTCAAAGGACAATTCAACTTCAAATGCAGATTACTTGTTAGATAGGAACATAGGAAAATAGAGACAGTAAGAAGCCACAAGGGCCTATCGAGACTGTCCCAGTCTAAACAAATAATAAAATCATCGTAATTGTAAGGTTTTTATAAAAATTAAATTAAAACAATTATAATTAAATAATAATGCATTTCAGCATATTTTGTCTTTATATTTTCAATAAAAAATTTAACAAAAATTTTTAGCAAAATTTTAACAAAAATCATGAAAAAAAAAAAAGTATTTTTCACTTTTTTTTTAAGTTAACTCACAGTGTGTCATGTTAGGTCTATTAGCAAGCAGTAGGCATAGATTTACCATTCTAGTCAAGGTTAGGCTAAGTTGAAATAGTTTGCTAGATCTTATAAACTGATAAATGTAACAAACTAGTTCGATAACCTAACTTTAATTGAAGGATAAATCTATGCTTATGGTAAGCTGATAGGCCTAACCTGGCGAATGCTGTCTCAACTAAAAAAAAAAATGTTAAAAATAATGAATGGTCTATGGACAAATATAGCAATTTGGTATTCAAAATTTTTTTTAAACCAAAGTTAGTCAAAGAACAAGATTTTTTTTTATAAATCCAAAGTAGCTATAACTTCTTGAATTTTACTACTACACTGATATAACAATCTGGTTAAAAGACAGTCAAAGGACAATTCAACTTCAAATGCAGATTACTTGTTAGAGAAAAAAGAGACAGTAAGAAGCCACAAGGGCCTATCGAGACTGTCCCAGTCTAAACAAATAATAAAATCATCGTAATTGTAAGGTTTTTATAAAAATTAAATTAAAACAATTATAATTAAATAATAATGCATTTCAGCATATTTTGTCTTTATATTTTCAATATAGTGAAAATAAAACAGGTTCGTGCATGGATCGAATTATTACCAAAAATTTTTGTTTTTTTTTAAATAAAAAAAAAAAAATATTTATAAAATAAATTATAATATATATATATATATATATATATATATATATATATATATATATATATATATATATATATATATATATATATATATATATATATATATATATATATATATATATATTCTTTTACCCTCCTTTGTTGGACCTCCTTAACCAATTTGCATTTAAATTTGGTTTGCAAATATTACAATTTAAAAATGATATTCATTTCCTACCATGAACTACACAAAAATATTTTACAGTACATGCAGTTTCTTAAGTCACACTATAAACATATGTTATCTAATGTGCAAAATCATCAATACTCCCATAGTATTTAAATATTACTGTGATATTTTTTTTTTCCAGCAATGCAATTGCTAAGATCATATGCTGGTGCTTCATTCAATTATGAAATTATCATCACTATTTTCATCATTACTGCTTCCAAATATTAATATTTTTACAATCACCAATTACCGTGATACTCCAGAGAAGTGTCAAAACAAAAACGACGTCTACTGTACTATACCACAGCCTAATATAGAGTCAACGCAAACGCTGAAAAAAGTCTTTCATCATAGTATTTCTCTTACGTCTGGCAGGGTTGTAAAAAATACTACGAAAACTAAGAAAACGGGAAGAGAAAGAATTTAAAAGGATAACTCGTCATATATTATATATATATATATATATATATATAATATATATATATATATATATATATATATAATATATATTATATATATATATTATATATAAAAGAAACTCAAGACTTAAAAGCTTTCAGTGCTAGATTTAAACTCGTGCTACCCGTTTCTTTATCTAGCTCCTGCGTACTAACTCTTTTCTTGATATAGCCTCTCAAAATTTCAAAATTTGAGAGGCTATAATTTCAAATTTAAACAAATAGTGCTGTGTAAATTATTTGAGAAAAAGTTGTAGCTTTGTACCTTTAAACATCCGCCAAAAATTAAAAGTTGCAAGTTTGTTTGTTTTTTTTTTTTTGTCCGGAAAGATAAATTTTCAAAAAAAGTCGGACATTCAAGGGCATATAACTTTTTTTCCCTAAAGCAGATATCAAAAATCTGTTGCTATCTTTTCTAGCTATTGGAACTGTGAATATACAGTTCAGTTTTCAGATCATTTGAACCAGTGGATTTTTCTCTCTATTCACTTTATTCAAGGGTAGATTTTCTGGGAAACAGACAAACCAATAAAGATACAGAAAAAATTTCAAAAATCGACTATTTCTTAGATTGTTGAATTACGTAGACCCTGCAAATTTCATAAAAATTAGTCAAATATTAAAACTTTTTTTAAGGCACATGTCATGGTAATCTTCAAACAATACCTATGTTATCTCTTCAACTAAGCTGCATAACATGATTTCCAGAAATATCTTTATCTAATTATGATGAACTAGATAAGTCAACACTTGGAGTTAAACGCAACCGCCAGCAGTCTCCATACAATACTAGCTGATGGGAGACAATCTTCATGTGCTTGTTACTCCAATTCTACAGAACACCGACTCCTAACACCCATTGCATCTTTCCCTGCTCAATATACCTGTCTATAGAAAAAAAAATACATTACTGCCATATTTTTTACTCTGTTATCCCTTCACTTTCTTAATAAAATGCGTACAAACACAAATAACTTTTAACTTCCCTTAATAACACCAATCATCCAGTGGTCAAACTGACACTGGAGTGACAGCCCTGACAAATCTCTGAAATTATGGCTCTCTCCAACAATGTAAACCTATATTTAACAAAGGAAACAAGTCTCATATATTTTATTATCTACACAGGGACTATTTTGAACAAGAATGTAAGATAATTAATTAATTAGACATTTTACAAGTTTAAATTTCTTTATTGAGACATTGATATTAATATAGGCTATTGAAAGTTTAACCAAAATCTACAGCAATTTATAATAATAATAATAATAATAATAATAATAATAATAAAAATAATGATAATAATGTAAGAATAACAATTATAATACAAATTAACTGAAATAATGAGGACACTAAAACTTCAAAATAACAAAATATAGTAAGTGAAAATTAACATTAAGTATGTTTCACTAAAACAATAATTGTTATTCAAAAATAATTCCAAATTACATGTATGAAAGTAAAAAATATACAATAAAATGAATGCTTCACTATTTATATATATTATATATATATATATATATATATATATATATATATATATATATATATATATATATATATATATTATATATATATATATATATATATATTATATATATATATTAGGGATGGAGCGATACCAAAATTTTTACCGATACTGATACCGATACCGATACCAAGAGTTTAAACTTTGCCGATACCGATACCGATACCAAAAAAACCGATACCGATGCCGATACCGACCGAACCGAAAAAAATATTATTATTTAAAAATAATATATATATAAATATATAATATATATATATATATATATTATATATATATATATATAATATATATATATATATATAATATAATATATATAATATATATTATATATAATATATATATATATATAATAATATATATATATTGTTAACAACTCTATAGCTTGCCAAAAATGCTTACAAACAAAAAATGAACGGAATAATATAATAAGATATAGATAAAATTTTGGTAGGCC
>SEYY01002895.1:12500-15000 GCA_009176605.1 Armadillidium nasatum | reverse complement strand
GCTGTGGCTGTGATGCCACCTACATAGGAAAGACAGTTAGAAACCTTTCCACACGTATTGCTGAGCATAAAGGTACTTCAATTATAACTTTAGATTACTTGCACCATCCACCCCCTTATTCCGGCTGTAAATGTTCATTCTCTTCAATCAAACCATCATATACAGGATACCAATTTTGCAATTTTTGCCCCAAGCTGAGGAAATTGAACTTCAAATGTTGTAATGCTTGTATATTTGGCATCTCAAACCGAACTTAAATGAAAATTTAAATTCTAATAGTTTACTAATATTAAAGTGAAATTTTGTTAACATCATGAACTCTTTTTCAAATTTAATAGTTTATTCATTTATTAATCTATATACTTATTGATATTTATTTATTTCATCTTCATACTATTTTATTTTTAACTTTTATTAATTTTTATTTCATATTTATTTTATTTTTTTTGTTCAAAATTTTATCATATATATATATATATATATATATATATATATATATATATATATATATATATATATATATATATATATATATATATATATATATATATATATATATATATATATATATATATGTGTGTGTGTGTGTGTGTGTGTGTAAATTCATTTGTATTAGCATGACGTAGCCAAGGTTATTATAAATATAAAGGAATTAGATTTTAATATAGAAGAGAATTCTCATTTACGTAAGGGATATGTCAATACACGTGTATATATATATTACATTTCTTTTTCTTTTTTCGTATAATAGAAGACTTGATAAATACAGAAACATAGATCAAAGTGCAAACTTCTTTAATAAAGGAATAACCCGAAGCAAAACCTGTTACTATATTTGTCTTTGCCCACTTCAAATGGTGTCAGTATTTGGCAAACATGTTCCGAGTTACTTCGTTATACAAAGAGTGTCAATAAATGTAGAAACTTTCTTACTATTTCTTTTTTTTTTTCTTCTTTTTATTTCAATTTCAAACGCCTTTTAGTCTTAAGGGTATAGAAATATATTTCTTTTTTTTTTTTATAGTCGATTACTGATAAAATTTGATTTGAAAATCGCGTTCGAAAATGCTAAAATGTCGTCCCTTTTCAAAGAACGATTTTAGCCTAAGCCTTTAAGCAAAGATTCTTGTAAGAGAAAATCGTCGTTGGGCGATAAACTAGCTACACCGAATGAGCGATACTTTTGGCGCAACCCGCAGAAACTTCATAACACGTTTTCTTTGATGTACTTCTCGATTTCGTCCGCTAGAGGCGCTCATTTTGCCAGCTAAAGTTGGTAGCCGGGGCGACGGAGCGATGAAGAACAAATACCCTCAGGTTCCACAAGCACAAAATTGGCGATGGAAATCGCGGTTGTTCATATTGAAATCAGAGTTTATATGTTGTCTCAATTTATGTATCATACGAAGAAGAGACAGTCAATGTGGATCCGTTCTTTAATGATATAAGACTTTTCAATTACTTCGCAATACAAGTAATTTGATAAAACTTGTAAAACTTAATTAATATTGACTAAAATTTAAATTTTACAATATATTATATATATATATATATATTATATATATATATATATATATATATATATTATATATATATATATAATATATATATATATATATATATATATTATATATATATATATATATATATATGGCCAGACTCTAGATTAGACATGACTCATATCTTAAAAACTACTGAACCTACATAAAAAAGAATTACATTTTTAGAATCCTTGTCGAATTTCAGGTAGGAAAAAATTGAGAAATAAAAAAAATCCTTATAATAATAAAGTTTACATAAGTAAAGTTTACTTATTTTTATCTGTGGAGAGCATCGTACGCCTGGCAAGGTACGTTTTTTTTTAATTTTCTCGAAATTGGAAAAAAATGGAAAATACCCCCAAATCGTCTACAGAAAAAGTAGTCTACAGTATCATCATCACTCACGGGTCGGGGGTACGGGGGGCAGAGCCCCCGTAGACAACGATCATTTCAAAACACCAAATTTAAGTACGTCATCAGTTGTTGTTTGTTACGTCATCAGTTGTCGTACAAAATCATTTTTTATTAATTTTTTATTTATTTTTTTGCAAATATTTTTTTTCCTAACTAAAATTTTCTAAAAATTGAATTTATTTTTCACTACGTTTTTTTTTTTTTTAAAAAAGTCATGTCTTCTGAGTCTGACCTATATATAATATATATATATATATATATATATATATATATATATATATATATATATATATATATATATATATATATATATATATATATATATATTATATATATATATATATATAATAATGGTCAGACTTCAGTTTGAGCTAGCTACATATTTAAAAACTACTTAACGTACGTAAAAAAGGATTATATTTTTAGAATCCTTGTCGAATTTCAGGTAGGAAAAGTGTAAAATTTTTGCAAATAAAAAAAAAAAAAAAAAAAAAAAAAAAACATGATTGTGTACGATAAGCTATGAACTAATAAACCTAATTCGA
>SEYY01002895.1:7500-10000 GCA_009176605.1 Armadillidium nasatum | reverse complement strand
GTGTGTGTGTAGTTATCTGCAAAGTTCATGACCAGTCAAATTTGTATCATAAACAGTTGGTTCATGTGAAGAACAATTCCTTCATGTTGCTTCTAATCCCCTCTTCCCGCTGTTTTTTCCTCTATCTACATTTGAAGTTTTTGAAGAATCAGGTAGAAAGAGACTCGAGAGTGAGATTGAGAATTAGAGATTGTTAAGATTGAATTCTCTAACCTAGCAACTTCAAGAAACGTTTTATGCTTGGAACAATGACAAATGAGTAACTTCTACATTGTACGAGACAGGACAAAAACTTCTAAACAAAACCAACAGTACCAGCATTTTGGATGGCCCGAAGAAGTTCCGAAGGCGTTATGATCACTTAACATTTAATTAAGAAGCATGTTAAGTAAGGAACATTGTGATGCCTTTTTAAGAAAGATCAAGATACAAAGAAATCTCCAAGAAAAGCAGGAACAGAAGATTAAGTAAGTTTTTGAAGACAATATTTTAGCTGGAGATTGTATAAAATAGATTGATGAAGAAACTCAGATCTTTTGAGACATTATTGAAAATAAGTCATGTTTCCCTGCCACGGATGCGTGTATGAGAGAGATCGAAGGTCATTCGTTCCAAGAATACTCCCTAGTAGCAGTTGTTTTATAAATTGCTTTTCAAAGTTATAAGAAAAATAAGATGCTGATCCTTCAACAGAAAAGTGAAAAGATATAAGATTTTAACGGAACTGCAGAGAGAGAGAGAGAGAGAGAGACGAGACAGAGAGAGAGACAGACAGACAGACAGACAGACAGACAGACAGACAGATTAGTGCAAAGAGCAAGTCACAGAAACAACAGATTTAATAGATTTAAAGGAATTGACAGTTGCCGTCTACAACAGCTGCTATAACGTTATAAGAAATTGAATCAGATAATAAGGTTACTATAATAGACTGATAGATACATAAAAGGAAAGCTTAAAAATTAAAACGTTGCTCCACATTCATTTGCAAACTGAAGAGTTCAACTTCAGAGTAAAAGATTCACCAAAGAGCTGAAGAGTAGATTACTCTGGAATAGGGGTCGGAAGAAAAGAGAAAAGATGATTTATAGGCGATGGTTCTTTGCCTTAATTTGATTCCTCCTTAGGTAATTCAGGGGAAATTCTTTCTTATTAATAAACCTTTATTTTATAAACTTCCTCTGCGATACCTATCACCTCATTCTGTAATTTTCTCTCTAATTTTCTTTTCCTGTTGCTCTTTAGTAGCTGCTGTAGGTCATCACTCATTAAATTTGTTAGAAGTAGTGTGAATCAAGGAGATGCCCAATTCCCAAATTTTTATTTTTTTTTCAACTTTTATTATTTAAAGACTTTATCACCTTTTTATCACAAAAATTTTATCACTTGTTCATTCTTTTGCCGACAATTCCACCCTTAATTAATATTTTCATGTTGACAAGCCTCTAACTCAACCGGAAATAGTTTTGGCAAGGAGAGTTTTCTTATGCAGCTTCTCTGACCTATCTCCTATTTGTAATAAGATAAAGAAAAACGTGATTGCTTCCAATAAATCCAAAAAATTCAGTTTTTTGTCTGTCAACTCGACATACCCGTCCACACAAATACGTCTTCTTCAGAAACTGATAACTCAGACCTTTGTCTCTCCATAATATTTGTTTTAATTTCCTTTTCTATGGTCGTTTTTGGAAGGATCAGTTACTTTCTCTTAGAAGGTAAGCTCCTATAAGAAATTAAACATGCTGTGTTGTCTTTAAAATTTCTTCACACCAGACCAGTTGCTTGCTCTGCTCATAGGCCTTTTTTTGTTCTGTATGAACCACATATCTGGATAGTTCTAGTTGTATAATTTATACAGAGGGGAAAGTCTATGACTTTTCGTCTCATCAACTCTCTTCCTCTGACCGCAGAACCGTTACATCAATCTTCCTTATACTATCTCTGTTCTAACTGACATTGATCTTCTGTACTCTTTTGTCGCATTCCTTCTCCAATGAAGGGAGCTGTTATAATAAATCCTTTCACACAGTCTAATATTTTCCGTGTTCGGTTCCCTAAACCCAGACTTATTAACTCTATGCTCATTCCAACGTGTACTCAACTGTAAAAGTATGTAATACTTTTCTCTCATTTCTTCTGTTTTATCCAATTCTCTCTCTCTCTCTCTCTCTCTCTCTCTCTCTCTCTCTCTCTCTCTCTCTCTCTCTCTCTATCTCTCTATATATATATATATATATATAATATATATTATATATATATATATATATATATATATATATATATATATATATATATATATATATATATATATTTACTGTAGTGTTAATAGGTCCTCTTATATTTGAAACGTAATTCGAGTTTGGGATGTTTTTGTGGGCAACTGCGATATGAAGCCGAAAGAGATCGACCAATTTAAAGTGTTTTCAAGATTTAGATAAGTCAACAAATGTTTTTGTTTAGGATTTCCTATATATATATATATATATATATATATATATAT